>JAOPHQ010003625.1:0-18125 GCA_030340625.1 Merluccius polli | reverse complement strand
TGCTGGATGCTAGAGGATATATGCTAGGTGCTGGATGCTAGGTGCTGGATGCTAGAGGATATATGCTAGAGGATATATGCTAGGTGCTGGATGCTAGAGGATATATGCTAGAGGATATATGCTAGGTGATGGATGCTAGAGGATATATACTAGGTGATGGATGCTAGAGGATATATGCTAGGTGGTGGATGCTAGAGGATATATGCTAGGTGCTGGATGCTAAGGAATGAATGCTAGGTGCTGGATGCTAGAGGATATATGCTAGGCGCTGGATGCTAGAGGATACATGCTAGGTGCTGGATGCTAGAGGATATATGCTAGGTGCTGGATGCTAGAGGATATATGCTAGGTGCTGGATGCTAGAGGATATATGCTAGGTGCTGGATGCTAGAGGATATATGCTAGGTGCTGGATGCTAGAGGATACATGCTAGGTGCTGGATGCTAGAGGATATATGCTAGGTGCTGGATGTTAGAGGATATATGCTAGGTGCTGGATGCTAGAGGATACATGCTAGGTGCTGGATGCTAGAGGATATATGCTAGGTGCTGGATGCTAGAGGATATATGCTAGGTGCTGGATGCTAGAGGATATATGCTAGGTGGTGGATGCTAGAGGATATATGCTAGGTGCTGGATGTCAGGTGCTAGGGGCTGGATGCTAGGAGGTAGGTACTAGGGGATAGACGTGAGGTGCTAAATGCTAGGTTCTAGGTGTTTGATGCTGGACGCTGGGTGGTGGATGCTAGGGGCTTGATGCTATGTTGCTAGGTGCTAAATTAATATTGTCAACCCTAAAACTACATGTGTTATGTTATCATTTATTTTGTCAGTTATTGTAATGCGTGTTTCTGCACACATGCTTTAAATACTAACACGTTATTCACACACGGTGTCAACAGAATGAAAAAAACAACATGTGGCGTTGTTGTTGTTACTACCTTGGTCACAACTTCCCGCTTCCTGTTTCCTGTTTGCTCCCAGCGCGGCGGCTAGCCATGTACCAGGAGCTGGACTCCGAGGACGAGGGGGAGTGCCCGTCCCGCGGCGGGACGCTGCCCAGGCGGGACAGTGTGGGCAGCCACCAGAGCGCCCGCGTGGTCCTGCGCTCCCAGAGCACCAAGTCCCACCGCCGCACCGGCAGCCGGGCCGAGGCCAAGAGGGCCAGCATCCTGTCCAAGCACACCGCCTTCAGCAGCCCCATGGTTAGCGCCGCATGCTAGAATAAAGACTAAGTTGCTCTATGGGTGCTACATGGTTAGCACTGCATGCTAAAATAAAGACTAACTTGCTCTCTGTGTGCTACACAGTTAGCATAGCGTGCTAAAACACGGACTTATCTGCCCTCTGTGCTCTGCTAAAGACCTTAACTGGAATGTAAACAAAACATAATACATATTTGATGGTTCCCATCGCTGTTTAACAAAACTTCTACGGACCTTCATGTTGAGATGTTGAGAAAGAGGCTGTGCCTTTTTTTTGTGTTAAACTAAACACTGGTCTCCTTCCATCCGTATGTATATTTCATTTTAAACATAAACGTACCTTTGCGTTATCACTACTGTCATAATAACTCCTCTTTGTCGTCATAACAATATCCCTGTACACAGCCACCATGTTGGTATGTGTAGTACATGACCATGTTAAGTCCAGGATGCAGCGACGGTGCCCTTGGGGAGGCGAGCCCTGGCAATAAAATGGCTAAAACACCACATAAAACATTATTGAGCGATCCAAATGTTCGTCAAAACGTGCAATTTTCAGCCTGTAGATTGCAAGCTTGAAGGTTGTTGATGTTGTTTCACGTAGCGACGGGGACACGCAGATATCAGAAGGGGACGTGAATGCTGAATTAACCAGTCGCCCAATGGCAGACTTGCACCACCAACCTATAGGCTTATAGCGCCAACCTACATCCGGTGAGTCAGACTAAACGTTGACCAAGTCTCTCATGTCTCCCCTCTCCCTGCAGGAGAAGGACATCACGCCTGACCCCCAGCTCCTGGACAAGGTGAACGAGGGCAGCAGCCAGTTGAACTTCATCCACTTCCACCGCCAGCCCATGTCCCAGCTGCCCTCTGACCTCGCCGACATCATCGACTTCTTCGTGGCGCTCACCATCTGCAACACGGTGGTGGTGTCGTCCCCGGACCAGCCCCGGCAGAAGGTAAGGTCTGCTGGACAGGAACCCACTGAGGAACCTCAGGCATGTGAGGGCATCTCTCCTATAGACCAACACTAGAGCGTTGCAAAGCTTCTCTCTCCAGGACATGCTATACTGTGTTTACATTTAGTCATTTAGCAGACTACGCTTTTAGCCAGAGCCACTTACAAGTGAGGCTACAATCAAAGCATCCTATAAACACTTGATCAGCTACAAAAAATCCTAACTGGGAATCTTTTTTTGTGTGCAAACGTTTATAACATTTCAAGTTTTCTAAATTTGCATGTTACTGCCCAACAAAGTGCTTTCTAGACCACTAGGTTATAGCATTATAGTTCACTAGTTCACTAGGTTATAGCATCATAGTTCACTAGTTCACTAGGTTATAGCATCATAGTTCACTAGTTCACTAGGTTATAGAATCATAGTTCACTAGGTTATAGCGTCATAATTCACTAGGTTATAGCATCATAGTTCACTAGGTTATAGCATTATAGTTCACTAGTTCACTAGGTTATAGCATTATAGTTCACTAGGTTATAGCATCATAGTTCACTAGGTTAGAGCATAATAGCTCACTAGGTTATAGCGTCATAGTTCACTAGGTTAGAGCATAATAGCTCACTAGGTTATAGCATTATAGTTCACTAGGTTATAGCATCATAGTTCACTAGGTTAGAGCATAATAGCTCACTAGGTTATAGCATGATAGTGCACTAGGCTATAGCATCATAGTTGTTTGCACATGCCTTCAAAGTTATATTTTGGTCTCCTGTATTTTGTCAAAAAGTTGTTGTTCCAATGCAGCTGAACCATGATTTAACTTCCTGAGGTTTCCTCCAATGCCTTTACAGATAAATCCTCAGCGTGACAGTACACCCTCTATTTACACATAGTTGGCTTCTAATTGCATTAGCTGTGTTACAACCCCCCCAACAAACCACCACAACAACGCTGAACTGAAAAGCCCTCTGTGCTCATAATGAACCATATGGTTCTGTGTTCTGTATCCCGTGTGTGTGTGTGTGTGTGTGTGTGTGTGTGTGTGTGTGTGTGTGTGTGTGTGTGTGTGTGTGTGTGTGTGTGTGTGTGTGTGTGTGTGTGTGTGTGTGTGTGTGTGTGTGTGTGTGTGTGTTGTGTATCCATGCTGTGTGTTGGGTGCTGTGTATTCCTGTTGGGTGGTGTGTGTGTGTGTTGGGTAGGGATGTTAACAATTAACTGTTCAACCGTTATTTTTAACACGATCAGTTAAACGGTAAAAAAATTAATATATATATATATATATATATATATTTTACCGTTTAAGTGATCGTGTGTGTGTGTGTGTGTGTGTGTGTGTGTGTGTGTGTGTGTGTGTGTGTGTGTGTGTGTGTGTGTGTGTGTGTGTGTGTGTGTGTGTGTGTGTGTGTGTGTGTGTGTGTGTAAAATAATTCTCACGTTCTGTTGTCGTTTTTGCTGAAGTTGCACGTATAAAAATAAAGGACTGGCCCCTAATATTCAAATAATCGTAGTATCCTTCATTAGTTTTGTATTCGAACATAACATTACATTACTCTAAAACTTTCGGTTGTAATTTAGTACACCGTCATAATTTGTTCACGTAACTTTGCCTTTAAGAGTGCCTTTACCTTTAATTAGCAAGGTGGACAGTGATGACGTACTCTTAAGGCATTCTATTATTATCTTTTAATCATATCCACGCTTTTGGCAAGTAGCAGCTTTGGCTTGTTTCCTCTCCACTGAGATGATGTCAAGTGGTAATCTCCACACTCGCTAGTACCACTTTGAGAAACAGCAACACAGACAGAGCGGTTAACATTTGTTGTCACTGGGAGCACTTTAAACTAACCACTAACCTAATAGCCTGCTATATGCTGATCGTAACCAAGTGCATTCATATCATTAGTTAGTTGTAATAAAAGCCTTAGTAATAATCAGTTTTAGTTAATAATGCAGGGGGCACATGCTCACACAGGCTTCACATAGCCAGTCGGCACATGACAAAACTCAAACGCTGGATTTTAAATGTTAAATTATTCAAATATACCTTCAGAAATGTAATGATTATCGGAAGCTTGAAATTTGAAATTATGCATTCGGCCAGTCCTCCTTTCCAATAAAAAAAAAAAACATTGAAATTTTTTTTTTGTTTTGTTTTAGCGGTCCCAGACATTCGTCCATTTTTTTTATAGCACAATTATTCTCATCAGTTAATGGTAAATGAGCGGTTAACGAGTGTCGGTTATCGGTCAGAAAAAAAAGTCAGAATTAGCATCCCTAGTGTTGGGTGTCTGTGTGTGTGTTGTGTGTTGTGTATCTGTGTGTTTGTGTGTGTGTGGTTGCTCGCTGCCCTGCCACTCCGAACCCCCAGAGCATTTAATAGTATTCATAATTCATAACGTGGCAGATTATACATCCATTGTGTGTTTTGTTTGTTAGAGGTTATCGGATAGCTCGTGCGTGTAGAAGAGCTGTGAAATGTAAATCTGGTATCGTTTGATCCATGGTCCGCTTGGAACCGGTTCGTTTCTCCGGTTTGTCTGGCTTGTTGTTCTGTGGGCCACTGAGCAGAGGCGTAGCTGGTGGTACGATGTCCCTGAGGGCCTGGGCCGCTGAGCAGAGGCGTAGCTGGTGGTACGATGTCCCTGAGGGCCAGTGTGTGTGAATGATTTATCTTACACCGCCACGGTGTGGTTACACCAACACACTTTGGTTGGGGTAGATTATAGGTAGACTTAGTCCGACACCCTGACCGCTAGACTACCCTGCCCCAGGAGACCCTACCACACACAACCAAAGTGGCTTTGCTGTGCTCCTCCGACACAGACTTAGAGAGAGAGGGGGAGAGGGAGAGGGAGCCAGGTGAGGCTGCTTAAACCAGCCATCAAACCCACACACACTCCACAGCTACTTAATAGTTAAACGGTAACCAAGCTCCTCCTGGGTTCCTTCAGGTGCGGATGAGGTTCGAGCTCAAGTCTCCCGTGAAGACCATCGAGGACTTCATCAAGCGCTTCACCCCCAGCCGCCTCACCTCCGGCTCCAACAGCAGCTCCTCCTCCAGCCTGGTCACCAACCGCTCCTCCACCCGGGCCTGCTCCAGCGTCCTGTCCTCGCCCTCCGCCGAGAGCACCCTCACCAAGCTGGACGAGGAGGGGTCGCGTCTCCAGGCGGCCTTCAGCCCCGTCCCGCCCAGCTACGAGGGCCGGGCCTGGGGGGGAGGAGGCCGCGAGCCGGAGGGCGGCGAGCTGCGCTACGAGGCGGAGTCCCCTGACGAGGCGGCGCTGGTGTACGCCGCCAGGGCCTACAAGTGCTCCCTGGTGGGCCGGCTGCCGGACCAGGTGACGGTGGAGCTGCCCCACCTGGGCAAGCTGGGCTTCGAGCTGCTGCACACGCTGGGCTTCGACGCCACGCGGAAGAGGATGTCGGTGGTGGTGCGGCACCCGCTGACCGACCAGATCACCGTTTACACCAAAGGAGCCGACTCGGCCATCATGGAGCTCATCAAACCCCCGCTCACTGGTAGGTGAAGACCCGCCTCTACAAGAACCTCCCTCACCCTCTAACCCTAACCTCCTCTACACCTGTCTCACGTTCTAACCCTGGAGGAACCTCCTCTACACCTGTCTCACGTTCTAACCCTGGAGGAACCTTCTCTACACCTGTCTCTCCTTCTCCACTCCCCTCTTTCCCACCCGCTAACCCTTCTCTCACAGCCCCTGAACCTAAACTGAATCCAAAAGGTTAAGAGTTAAGGATGAAGGCAAACAATGCAATGGCTGGAATTTTTCACAATCTTGACCCTTCTCTGTTGTGGTCGTCAAGTTTTTCAGCACCCAAATGTTCCAGGAAGGGCGTGTGCGCTCTGCCGCCTGCCAGCCAGCCAGCGCCTGCGTAGAGAGAGCACAACTTTTACTTTTTTCCCTGAGCTCCACACAGAAACACGCATTATGTAAGACCTAGTGTTTCATGTCCAAGTCCCCTTCCAGCGGCCGCTTTTATTGGAACCCCTTGAAAGGATCCTGACTTCCCATGCACACTTTGGACTCTGTCCTGCTCTTTTAAAACCTCCTCTAAAACAGCCACACCGGTGGATGTGGACGTGGGCACACCACACACACACGCACACACTGACTCACTCACACGCACACACTGACTCACTCACACGCACACACCGGGGCTCTTTCCTCTCACACTGTGTGCACAGACCAGCTGTCTTGCCTGGGATCAGACGACCGGGAACACAGATTGCAGCTTTGCCACAACAACAAGAATGCTGTGCTGAGCTAGGAAGCCACTGTCAGGCTCCTTCCCTCCACTCCAAGCAGCCACTGAGTTGGTAGCTCAAGACCTCAGAGGTTCTGCTGTTAAATTACTTCTCATGAATCTGTGAACGTGGATTTTCCATCTTTTGGCAATCCTTTTGATGGTGTGTACATGTGGGGCAGGGCAGCCTTAAGGTTATGGGTTCGAACCCCAATGTCCTCTCCACAGTCTACCTTTAAGCATCCTTGAGCAAAGATGCCCCTAAAAAGGTGTAAATGTTGACAAGGGGGCTCAACCCACTAGTGCGCTAACCACCTAGGCAATATGCCTCGTTGCAACCCAGGTGCGTTTCCCACCTGCTGTCCAATGCTACATGTTGTTCCCTCTCTTCTATCCACTGTCCTGTCCCTCTTCACTGTCCTGTTCCTCTTCACTGTCCTGTCCCTCTTCACTGTCCTGTTCCTCTTCACTCTCCTGTCCCTCTTCACTGTCAAAAAGCCCATAAAATATAGATTTAATTTTTTTTTAAATTATCCATTTTATTCAACAGTTTTTTTCGGTTGAGTAATGCGTTAACTTTAGGGGTTCAGACGCATGTTTCAGTGGTCCGGTTCTTTGTGGTTGAGGGGAGGGAGTACTTTAAGACGTGGTTACAAGACGTCTCGCTCCCTGATGGTGTAGTAGGGGTTCATTGAGCCTCCAAGCGTCGGAACGAGGAGCTGCTAGAACCTGTCTGTTCTGTCGCTCGTAGCGTCCTTACAAGAAAGTACGTACCGTACACGAGCGAAAGACGTGTCGTTGAAAAATGATGGGACAAATAGTGTAAACTAAAACAGGAGTATGTTTCTCTAGCGCCCATCCATCGCGGAGAAACATCCTCCTGTCTCACGGTGGAATATTTCAGTTTTCAATGACTCTCTCTCGACGGAGGAGGAGAAGAAGAAATGGTTACAAATGTGCCCCATGGTTTTTTTCCCGTCCATAAATGAGATTAAATCTGGCCGGTTCTTCTGCGTGTAGGACACTGTCACTTCATCCTTTTTTTTTTTTTTGAAGTTTCTCATTACGGTACATTTTACTGGCCCGGGGCGCGCCATGACATTTTCAAGTTGGACATTTGCTGCTTCGTTAAAATGTTCACACGATTCTGCTCACTGGGACATTACAGAGCGGGCTTTTAGAGGATACACTTCTCACACCACCACCAAACGCCCGCCCACATCGCAGACCCCTGGACCCGCAGACCCCCGGACCCGCAGACCCCCGGACCCAGGGTCCGAGGGTCTGAGCTAACGCTGTGCGTCTCGGCTGCTTAAGATGGTCCCTGTAATGGCAGACTGGGCGTCTCCGCCTCAGCACAGACTGCTCAGCACTTTGCCCTGCCATTGGTGTACCAAACAACCAATTAGAGCGGAGAATGAGCTGAGCCTTGCCAAGAACAAAGACCTCCACAATGGCGCCATTCAGCCAGAAATGTCCATTTGTGTCGCTTTAATAACACAGTGCCTGGGAAGGTAAACACAGGTTTTTTAGGTCTCCGTGTTTTGAAGTGTGTCTTTGGGAACACGATAAGGCTGGCTTGGTTGTGGTGGGACTCCAGTCATGGCAGGGCTGCTAAGGGTGCTATCAGAGGACAAAAAGGCACTAGGAATAGTTTCTGATAATAATTTAATCATGTATTTTATTCATATAGCGCTTTCTTTTGCTAAATCCTCGGACACTTAATTAGACATAAAATGCAAGAGCTAATGACGGAAAAAATTGAGCAAAAGCGTAATAAAGTCACATTAAAACATTTAAAACCATACAAATTAAGAGGCAGAGAGATGGGGAGTTTTGGATGTTAAAAGCAATTAGTGTAATTTCATACCGTATCCACACAAAAAGGCACAAGCAAACTCAAATCAAATCAAGCAACTCGTGACAATCATCCTAAGGAAAACGATATATATATATATATATATATATATATATATAAAGAGGCAGTATGTTCTTCATGTTGCAGTAAGGTTTAACTGTTTAACTGAACCTTCGGTCCGGGCTGAATAAGGTCTGGGCTGAATAAGGTTTAACTTAACTGAGCCTTCGGTCCGGGCTGAATAAGGTTTAACTGTTTAACTGAACCTTCGGTCCGGGCTGAATAAGGTCTGGGCTGAATAAGGTTTAATTGTTTAACTGAACCTTCGGTCCGGGCTGCATAAGGTTTGGGCTGCATAAGGTTTGGGCTGAATAAGGTTTAACTGTTTAACTGAATCTTCGGTCCGGGCTGAACTATGCGTCTTTCTTGACAAACATCCAGCGAACTATCTGCAGTCGAGGACCACATGGTGCAGGAATGCTCCTCTAGGTCAAATGTTTTTTTTCCCTCGTCTTTCCTTTTTTAACAGGAAGGGAAAAACAAACAGCGGACTGGGCTCCACCTGTATCTGCCGTGCGGGCTGTTCCTCACAGCGCTCTGTGAAAAGCTGCTGCGCTTTCTCTGCGCTCGCTTTTTACAATGTCCCGAAAATAGGCCAGCTATAGTGTGTAGTTCATCAGCCAAAAAATGACGCAGGTGTGCAGAAAATGCTCACAAAAATACGCACAAGACGGATATTATTTAGGATATTAATGTTAATTAATTGAATCGCTGAGCAGTTGCTTTATTTAGTTGTTTTGTTCCATTTAGTAAAAATACCAGTGCTGGTGTTTCATAACACGGTGTCCAGTGGGCCGGCTGTTCGTGACAATATGTACCTGGCGCCGGTTATGTTGGCTTGTGGAGTGGGTTTTTTTTCCCTCCCTTCTCTCCTCATCCTTTTCTCTTGTCTCCTCTCTCTCCTCCTCCTTTTCCTTTTCCTCCTGTCTGGTCTCCTCCTCCTTCTCCTCTCTGGTCTCCTCCTCCTGTCTGGGATTCTCTTCTCCTACTCTTTTCCTTTGCCTTTTCCTGTACCTCCCTTGTTGTCAGACAGACAGACACTGGATGTTGACTACACACTCACGCACACACACGCACACACACGCACAACACACACACACATATCTAACCATCACCCTCATATGATCACAGAGAAATTACTGACGGGGAACTTTTTTTCTAAAGCAAACAAAACAAGACAAACGACAAACTTTCTTGGAGAGATATTAAAGATGTTTATCTCCCTTACAGCTGAATACATTTACATGTTTTCACCGAGCGTGCACTTTTCGCCTGGGCCACTTCCTATTGAAGCGGAGAACAATGGGCACTACTGTCTCATGTTGGAGCAGAGGCACGTTGAAACTAGGGCTGCAAGTGCCATTATATTCATAGACGATTAATCTAATGATACATTTTTCGATTAATCATTTAGTCTAGAAAATGTCATAAATAATAGCAAATGCCATCACAAGTTACCAGAGTCCAAAGTGATGTCTTAAATGTGCTGCTTTATCTGACAAGCAGCTAAGAACAACTGAAGTATTCATTTTATAATGATCCATTAATCAATTATAAAATGGTGACTATTAATTTTCTGTTGGTCGACTAACTGAATAATTGGCCAATCGTTGCAGCCCTAGTTGAAACACTGCAGAACTGGACTAAGCTCGACCAGTACCAGTAACAGACCAGTACAGACCAGTACCAGTAACAGACCAGTACCAGACTAGTAACAGTACAGACCAGTACCAGTACAGAACAGAACCAGTACCTGTAGGAGGCAAAGTACCGCAGAGGGGTTGGATTGTTTGCTGGTTTTGTTTATCTTGTTCTCCAAGGTCAGTGAGACCCAACAGATCCATGGAAGCGTATCGATGTCAATAGTAATGTCAGTTGTATTTGTTTATCCCTCACAGTCCCAGTCTCGAAGGGCTTCACAGGCCCACGTTATAAAGGACCGCTAAAGGACAAGAGGAGAAACTCTCCAAATCCAGAGGGAAGAAACTTTGACAAGGAACACAGAAGAGAGACCCCAGCTCCCATGAGGGTTAGGAGGGCAATAGGACATATAATGGTAGCACAAAACAAAGGTTATGTAAGATTAAACTATTTGAAAATAGCATATTGGTAATGAGTTAAAAAGCCAACCATGACTGTGTGCTAGTCTGTTTATCTGACACATTCAAATTGTAGTCAAAGTCTTGCATACATAATATTACATATTGATGATATGATTGTAGGTAGGTGGGTAGGTGGAGGGGGTAGGCTTCTTGCTCAGGGATGCCTACATTTGGACTGTGGACATTGGGGTTCGAACACGCAACCTTTCGGCCCTATCCACTAGACTATCCCTCTTCAGTTCTAGCTAGTTTAGTCTATGGTGCAGTTCCAGCCGGCCATGTGCTGGGGTAGAAGTGATTGCTTGTTGTGAGTAATCATTCTACAGCGAATGCGACAGGATAGTTTAGATGATATGGAGAGAGATCGCCGTGGCGCTCTGCAGAGAGAGAGGGAGGGAGGGAGAGGGAGAGAGAGAGGAGCCAGCTTGGGGATCGCATCGACGCTTGGTTGAGGCGTGAAGAGCAGATGGCGTCCGTGTTTTTCTCGAAAGAACTCTGATGTTCTGCTGAAATCTGCTAATTCATTCCTGACCCTTGATTAGACTTCCTTCACTTCCTCCTTCTCCTCCCCATCTTCTCCTTCTCTCCTTCTCCTCCGCGTCTTCTCCTTCTCTCCTTCTCATCCGTCGCCTCCTCACTGCATAAATCTCCTAATTGATGTCTGAGCCTTCCAGTGGAGTCGGGGGCTGACTCTTGTGTTTGTCCTCTATGGTAGATAACTCCAAAGGAAAACGCCAAAGAAAGATTCTGTACAAGACCCAGAACTACCTGAACCTCTACGCTGCGGACGGCCTGCGGACGCTGTGCATCGCCAAGAAGGTAAGGGCCTGGCCGGCACCCGAGCCTGGCCAGAACTGTGCTGTAGGTCCATCAAAAACCACCATATCCAGATTTATGAGTCGGTAGCCGAGTTCAGATTCTGTTTCTCTCTGCGGATCAGTCTGGCCTCGAGCCCGTGAAAAGCCTCTCCTGAAACGTACGAAATGAAAGGACCAATGAATGCACTGATATGTCCTCTGATGCCCTATTAGCGTCTGCTTACTTCCAACTGAATTCGGCAAGAGTGAAGAGGGCAAGATTAATTTAAACTGATTGGCTGGAGTTTTACTGGCCGCGCCCATATCACTTGCTGCCCAGCCGAGGTCAGACTGATGAAGTGCTGATGGTCTCACGAGGCCAAGGAGTCTGTATCGTATTAACAGAAATATAACCTATTGTGAACAACGTGCATTCAAATTTGTTTTTACCTTTATACTTATTTTTAACATTATTGTTATTGTTGATGATGGCCTCTCCAAGTCGATGCCTGATGGTCCGTTGTCCATTTTTATTACAAATTATTCGGCCCATATTGCAAGTTCTGCTTTTTTTATTTCAAACCTTTTAGATTTACGGTAGATTTGCAGATGATTTAAATTCTGAGACATTTATTAGAAGTGTGCCGCCTGAGCCCTGAACCCAGTCCTCCTTCCTGCTCTGGTGATGAGGTGGGGCTGCAGGCGGTAACAGGGTCTTTATGGTGCCCACATGGACCAGACTTCCCCAGCCTCCCTCTCCAGGACTCGAGCTACAATCTGCCTGCTTTCACAGCCTCCTAATTTATACTCTCACAGGCTGGTCTCATTATGTCACTGCTCTTCCCTCTCACTCTCTCTCTTCCTTCTCCTCTTCCCTCTCACTCTTTTCTTTCTCCTCTCTGTGCATTCTCGTCCCTCTCCCATCTTGTCTCACTCCCTCTCCTTTCTCTCTTCTCACCATCCCTCCTCCCTTCCCCTTCTCTTCTCTCTATTCTCCTCTTTTATATCCCTCTTTTCCTCCCTCCCTCCCTTCCTCCTCTTGTCTCCTTTCTCCTCCCTTTTATCCCCCCCCCCCCTCCCTCGTTGAAAGTGCGTCACCATGTGAAAGTGATAAAACACTATTTGAAAGCTCTCATATACTCAGCATGTATCGATTCTGTCGAGTCGTAGGAAAAAAACAAACAAACCTGTACATCTGCACTCCGACAACACGGCTTTGTACTCTGTGTTCCTCTGCTCTTGTGCTCATGTGTGTGTGCGTGTGTGCGTGTGTGCGTGTGTGTGCCTGCCTGTGTGCACTAGACTCTGAGTAAGGAGGAGTATGCCTGCTGGCTGCAGGGCCATCTGCAGGCTGAGACAGCCATCCAGGGCAGAGAGGAGCAGCTCTTCCAGTCGGCCCTGCGGCTGGAGACGGATCTGCAGCTCCTCGGTACCTCCACTCACAACACTCTGCTACAATAGGAATCCATTGTCTGTCTGTCTGTCTGTCCTTCGATTTTCTCGACAACCGTTCATCCGATGGACTTCACACTGGGCGAATGTATTACTGAGGACCCAATGAAGTGCAAGTTGTCGAGTGTGAAGTTGTTTGGATGAGTGGTTATCCAGAAACCTGCAAGCAGCAATAATACCGGAGGCCAAGCAGTGACTGCACTAGTAACTTATAACTTGTTACAAATGATCAGGAGTACAGACAATTAATGGTCCATACCAGGAGAATTGTATCTAGTGGAAGTTTGTATAAAAAAACACACACACATTTTGACACATTTTAATTTTGTAATTGTTTGACATTTTTCATTTTGTTAAGATATACTGTTAAGATAAAATGAGATAATACTCTAATCTCAGATTTGGAAATTTGGGTAATAGTTTAGCACTTTTTTTCATTGTTTTGATATTTTGATATTCTAGCTATGAGCACTATACCCATTCTGTGTTGAAAAGTTTACTTTTAATAAAGTGTATGATTGGTTGATTGTTGTTGTGATTGTGTTGTTGTTGTTGTTTGTGTGTTTGTATGTGATGTGTGTTTGTTGTTGTTTGTTTTTACTGTTGATTGTTTGTTGTTTTGTTGTTTATTGTTGTGTAGGGGCCACGGGTATCGAGGACCGGCTGCAGGACGGCGTCCCGGAGACCATCGCTTCGCTGCGGAAGGCGGGGCTCCAGATATGGGTGCTCACAGGGGACAAACAGGAGACGGCCGTCAACATCGCCTACGCCTGCAAGCTGCTGGACCCCGAGGAGGAGATCCTCACCCTCAACGCAGACTCCCAGGTATGTCAGGGTACAGTTTGGTCCAGGTACGGTACAGTCCTGGTATGGTACCATACGGCTACAGTCCGGGTATGGTCCGGTCCAGGTAAGGTCCACTACTATTGTCGTTCTAAAAAAAATTACATTGGAAAAACAACAACAAAAAAAAACAACAAATGTTGTAATGTTTGAATACAAAGTACAAACTGGAAATTCATTTCAATGAAAGTTCAGTCGTCTTTCAAAACGCCTGAGCATGCGCTGCAGTCACAGCTGATGAGGACCGCTGGCCACTGGTAAACTTAGTCTACTCTGAACACTAGTCTGTAGGTTTAGGCAGAGCGGGAGGATTTTTACCGTTCTTTAAATTCACTATTTCTCTGCTCATACTGATCTCTGAGCGATAAGTGACCCCTGACCCGTCTGCCCTCCCTCCCCCACCAGGAGGCGTGCGCTGTGCTCCTGGAAGAGAGTCTCCTCTACATCCAGGCCAAGTTCCTCTGCTCCTCCTCCTCTCCTCACCACCCCTCCATGCCCTCCTTCCACGGCGACCTCTCAGCCTTCCACCTATACCCTCCACCCGCCTCCTCCCATGCCTCTACCCCCTTCCTGGTGCACCGTCTGGGGCTGGTGATCGACGGGCGCACCCTGGCCTACGCCCTGGACAAGAGTCTGGAGGACAAGTTCCTGGCGGTGGCGCGCAGCTGCCGCTCGGTGCTCTGCTGCCGCTCCACGCCGCTGCAGAAGAGCACAGTGGTCAAGCTGGTCCGCAACAAGCTGAAGGTCATGACCCTGGCCATAGGTAGGTCAACCTGGGGTCAATCTTGGCACACACGTGACGGATGTATGAACAGCGAGCTGGTCATTATTGCGAAATAAACCCAGACAGACCCTGACTGAAGGTGTTTAATTTGCAATAATGACCGGCTCGCTGTACATTATTCCTATCCCTTATTACACGGCTACTTACAAAGGACGTCAACAATTTGACACACAATATAACGACAACAAATGAATTTATTGATTTAAAAATGAGTTTTTTGCTTTTCCGCTAAAAAAAATAGTCGATGTTAGATTCTACGGTGGGAAATGGCGTCCATAGCAACGGTCTGTTATCCATAGCAGCGGTCTGCTATTCAGAAATAACAGACTGTAGGATGCCTTAATTGGCCAATCAGAATCGATTATTCAAGAAAGCCATGAAATAAGCATCAGTTATTCGGGTAACCATTTGTTTGCCCTTATACCAACGCTTTGCAGGAGTTCAGATGTGGACACAGAAGGGTGTGAAAATAATAGCTTACTATGAAATGGAAAATGTCCCAGAAAGTACATTTTATTCACGGTATTCGCAGCACAACGTCGGCTACTAGCGACGCTAGCTGACAGTGGAGCACAAACAAACTTTCATTCTCAAGAGACCAACTGCTGAATAACTTCATCCATACTGGTCACTTAGAATATGACCGGTCTAGCAAGATGACCCCTAATGCCGACCTGCTCCTGAACCACGTGTATCGCGTATCTGAATTCACTGTAAGGCGCTTTGGACAAAACTGCTCAATTAGGTAATAGTAAAAAAGATATTTGACCCAGTGGGTGCTTATGGTCGACTCGTGGGTCAAGTGTTTCCAGGTTTAACCGCCGCAGAAGTTGTCTGTTCTGACAACTCACCTCATTACCGTCAGTCACCTTAAAACAGTGCAAACAGCACTAAGAAAACTACAATGGAAGTGTTTTCTGAACTGCATATTTGACAGTATTTTCTCCTGCGCTTGTTGTTCAGCACGGCGAAGACGTCCGTCAGGACGCGTGTGCGTCCTGCTGTTCTGACTGCTGCCTTCTCTCTAAAGCGTATAATTGCCTTTTTATCTTTCTCTCTGAAAAGATGGCATCAAAACGTCAGTGTCATAAACCGTGTCTATTAGAGAGCAGGACTCCTGGATTTCAGTTGCTGAGTATTCATGTTTCTGCTCTTGTAATGTCAACACATTTGCACGCATAAAGTATTCACTACATTGTTTAATACTTTATTTTTTTGGGGTGATGTGTTTGGGCTTAATGAAGTGTGTGTGTGTGTGTGTGTGTGTGTGTGTGTGTGTGTGTGTGTGTGTGTGTGTGTGTGTGTGTGTGTGTGTGTGTGTGTGGTGTGTGTGTGTGTGTGTGTGTGTGTGTGTGTGTGTGTGTGTGTGTGAGGACTGGTGTATGGTACAGCGGTGTGACTTATGAAGCTCAGGGTCCGTAGATTTATTAGTGTCATCTGCAGTCGGTGGGGTTTTGTTTCTGCCTTTCGAGCGCTTTTCCCTTCCCTGCTGCGATAGCAGAGAACAGAGGAAACAGAGACGTACGTGCAGATATGCTACATGCTACTGCTGTGCTAGCGTTGCAGGGATGGCAAAGAACTGTGATATCTACATAGACTCTCTGTTGCGTTACGCGATAGCAGGGAGTGATATACAAGCGTGCGCTCTGATAAACAGTTCATCTTACTTAAAAAAAGTAATTGTTACGTTACAAATTACTCCTCCAAAAAGTAATTGAGTTAATATTACTTGTAAGAGTTAATAGTTACTCAGCAAAGTAACTGTGGCGTTATTTTTCATGTTCTATACCCCATTACATTCGATAACATCTTTAACGTCAAAGGTGTTTATATTAACTGATTGAAGAATGAAAACACTGTATACAGTATTTTAGAACATTTGGTATTTATTTGAACTCAATATATTGCAGCTGTTAAGCCATAGAGAGAGAGATCTCTATGGCTCTGTGCAGCAGATGTGTGGCCAAAGCACCGCAGCGCTTCATTCAACCAAATTGTAGTAGGGGGGGCGCGCGCGTTCGTAACACTCCTCGGACCTATGACCGGCGGGATTGTGTCAAAAAGGAGGACAAATACGTGTCCGGCTTGATGCTGCGCCAGACAGGGCTTTGAAAAACCGGAGAGTCCGGACGAATGGCCACCCTAAGTAACGCGCCACTTCACATTCTCAGTAACGGAAACGGCGTTGCAACGAGGGAAATGTAATTAATTAGAGTACTCGTTACTGAAAAAAGTAACGCCGTTAGTAACGCCGTTATACTCCAACGCCGTTATTACCAACACTGGATAACAAAGATGGCTGGTGATATGCTACATGCTACTGCTACGTTAGTGTTAAAGGGATAGTAAAGATGGCTGGTGATATGCTACATGCTACTGCTACGTTAGTGTTAAAGGGATAGTAAAGATGGCTGGTGATATGCTACTGTGATGCTACAAAAACAAAGAATGCGTACGCCTAGCGCCGTAACCCAGCGGCGCAGCCCCGCTGTGTTTGGGGACAATCTGGCCTCCTTGATTCCAAGTGTTCTTGCCAACCAAAGAAGTTTTTAGTTTTTTTTTAAGTCAAAAATGCATAGTCAAATAACTACCACTTATTATTCAGCAGTCACTGGCGACTCCATATGAATATCAGTCGACCCCAGGCGGTGTCCCCACCCGTCTGTGTTTTTGTTCAGGGGTTTTAAACTGTGATGAGATCAGCGTGTGGCTTTAGTCCTGGGCAGCGCTAACCTTCACACAGCACTGCTTCCCAGTGCATTATGGGAGGTTTTCAAAATGCTCTGATACTTTTTTTTTTGTACCTCGTAATCATCTCTCTGTCTCTCTCACTCTCTCTCTCTCTCTCTCTCTCTCTCTGTCTGTCTGTCTGTCTGTCTGTCTGTCTGTCTGTCTGTCTGTCTGTCTGTCTGTCTGTCTGTCTGTCTGTCTGTCTGTCTCTCAGGTGATGGAGCCAATGATGTCAGCATGATCCAGGTGGCGGATGTGGGTGTCGGCATCTCGGGGCAGGAGGGCATGCAGGTGAGTGTGTGAGTGACTGAGTGAGTGAGTGAGAGAGAGAATGGACAGAAAGGGGGAGTGAGGCGGCAGGGGGGCGTTGAGGGTGATGTAAACAGTGACTGTGGGGTAAGAGTCGAGTGGGTGTGTACCTGGTGATGAAGAGTCACTAAATGACTGGACTGCATTTACACAGAGCTTTTCTAACCATTGAGGCCACTCAACTTGATCTACACTCTCAATCACCCATGCATGCATGCATTTATACATTAGCATACATCCACTACCCCCCCATGGTAACATAGCAGCCACTCGGGGGGGGGGGGGGGGCATTAGCCTGCTAATGCTAATCCTTAGCCTCACTTCAACTCTCCGCGGTACAATCCTCCCGAGCGCTTCCCCGCCCCTAAACTCTTTTCCGAGGTTGCCGTGCCGACAACATCCTCGCCAGAGCAGAGGTGTACGCTACCCCCCCCCCCCCCCCCTCCCCCCTTCCCCCTCCGTGTGCAGGTTAGCGCCGCCCACTTCCCCGCGGGACGGCGCCCAAGCCGAGCGGTGATGGAGCCGTCCAATTAGCTTCCCCTCCGAGGCGGCGCGCCGCCGCTGTGCCGCACATCTGCTTAAAGACTGCGCGCGCTGTCCTCATCCGTCATCGTTAATAACCGGCGGTCTTAATGAGGCGCCGACCGCTCCTCCGCACGCCGAGGCGGGTCCCGCCGCGGTATGATTAACACGCCCGTCTCCCGCTCTCCCCATGGCGCCTGCGCGCTTTAAACGCGGCCATTAGGGCGCAGCGGACGGCA
>JAOPHQ010003624.1:0-17500 GCA_030340625.1 Merluccius polli | reverse complement strand
CTGGGCCAGGCTGTGGCTGTGCTGGCCGCCCAGACCCCCGGACAGAGAGCGGTCCTCCTCTGGCCCAAAGCCCTCCTCCGTCTGCCCGTGCCCATCGCCCTGACCGGGTCCGGGGCTACGTCCATCGACGACTGCTCGCTCTCTGAGCGCTCACTCCCGAATGAGAGTTTCCCCTCCTCCGACTGGATGAGCTCCTGTGTATGGGTCTCCCCTCCGTCCCTCAGCAGCTCGACGGACAGTCTCAGTGCGCAGGCGGCCGTCAGCGACGGGAGGTACCTGCTGAAGGCGTAGTCCGCGAGACTCAGCTCGCATATCCTCCTGGCGAGGTTGTTGCGTTGCGTGGGACTTCTCCTCTCCCGGTGGGTCGACGGCGACGCGCTGTCGGGGTCGCCGAGTGGCAGTGGCAGCAGCAGCAGCTGGGCGGCCCTCGCCGCAGTTGATGTGGTACTCCAGGAAGAAGGCCAGGGTGGGCGCGGCCAGGCGGAAGTCCAGGCGGAGGAGGACGAGGCACTCCAGGTTGCAGAGCTGCTCCTTGGTGAAGGCGTTGCAACACAGGCCCAGGAGCTGGCTGATTCTCGGGGAGAAGACCTCCACCTGGAGTCAGGGGTTAGGGTTCAGGGGTTAAGATAGGGGTTAGGGGTTACACACACACACACACACACACACATGTACACACAAAATAATGGACCCCCCCCTACACACACACACACACACACACACCTGTTTACTCGCTAGTAGCAGGGCTGTGACCCCCAGGAGCTGGAAGCAGTCAGCAGCCACGGCCGTGGACGCCAGGAACCTGTCCATGATGTTCACCGCGAGACAGCAGCACTCGAAGGACAGCCGGAAGTACTTGTGCACAGGGATGAGCCAGCTCACGAGTTTACAGCGAGCCTCTGCGGTCAGCTGCAAGAAAAGCATGACATGACCACAGTTCATCAGTCAATATATATATAGACTGCATATGCAGCAAGCAGAATTCAGATTTGATTTCTCAATTAAGATTTATTTCTATCATCATTTTGGTGTGTAGATAATGAGTCATTTCAATTAGTGAAGGACCAAAAAAAAGCACATTACAGGTTAGGCAGTTAAACATTAATACAAATATTATACTCTATAGATTGATTGCATTGATTTATATATATATATATATATATATATATATATATATATATATACTCTAATAAAAAAACATCTTCTAACATCAGACACTATAGCCTAGATATTGACCTACCTGCGGCTGCCGCGCCAAGCACCTGGGCAGGTGGAACCGCTCCTCGCTGTCCCTCTGGATCCGGTACCCGACGTCCCCGTAGTGCAGGTGCCAGGTGAGCAGGCCCAGGTGTCCCGCGGAGGTCCGGGACACCCTGGGACGCCTGCGGGACCACCGTCCCCCCCGACCTCGCCCGTCCCCCCCAGCGGAACGGGCTCTGGGCGCTCAGGTCCTCCTCGATGCCGGAGTCGCTGAGTCTGGCCGTGATGGTCTGCTTCCTGCGCCGCTGCGCCATCCTCCGGACGGGCGAGCGCGTCGTCCTGCGCGTAACCGGCGACGGCTTGCGGAGCGCCGCGGAAGTCGCGTCGTCGCCGTCGCTCGCCGTTCGCGACACCATTTTCTTGTAAAAAAAAAAAAAAAAAAAAAAAGTTAAAAAAATAAAATATATCCGCTTGGCCCTCACTTGTCTGCGTGTGCCGCTTGAGCCGCCGGGTGTGTGTGTGTGTGTGTGTGTGTGTGTAACCCACACCCACCATTCAAGGGACACACGTGACGCTTTCGCGGGGTTCATCCCGCTCTCAGCCTCCCTCCGACTGCGCTGCCCGCCGTTGCCAGGGGCAACCGGCTCATTAGTCGCGGGGGGAGCTGAGACCGCAGGTCCGAGCGGGGGGACCGGACTGGGGCCGCCCCGGGACCCGCATCACACGGGGACCGGGATTATCCATGTGTTAACTATTTGTTCTGGGTTATTTCTGGGCCTAATTGTCTGGTGTGAGATACGGGCCTCAGACGGCACCTGCTCCATAGATAGGGGAATGGGTTTGACTGCAGAAAACAGTAGCCTAAATAAAAATGGATGCTTTGCTTAGGCCTGTTGGGTCTAAATGTAAAAGTGGAAATGCAATTTCCCGGATTGTATTGATTTAATTAGTCTAGCCTATATGTTTTCCCTTAAAGGGCGAAACATGTTAGTTTTATTAAAAACAACAACAACAAATGGCAACACAGCTATGCTCAACAGTGAATCGTCCAATCCGAGACCGAATTTGTTTAATTAAAGTGATTGTATTTTTTCATTCTGGGTCCCATCAGCGTTGTGGGGCAGAGAGGGGAGTGAAACAGTGACCATGATGTGAAGAGGACTTCTCCACTATTGGACGGGATTTGCTCTACATGTGCAGTCAAGCATTATTATTATTATTATTATTATTATTATTATTATTATTATTATTATTATTATTATTATTATTTTATTGCTTATTGTTATTATTATTATTATTATTATTATTATTATTATTATTATTATTGTGTTACTTATTATTATTATTATTATTATTATTATTATTATGTAAGTTTTTCTCCATTGGTTTGGCTCAAATTTTGCATGTGATGACTTATAGAATGAAATGATGCTGACATGTTTTGGAGAGAACAACCATTAGACTGAGAATCAATCAATCAGTTTAGATCAACAGGATCTATTCACTAGGAAATTGTGCTAACTGTAGGCTAACTGTACTAACTGTAGGCTACTTGTACTTAATCATTTGCAAAGATGTAGACATTTGCAATGTGATGAAATCAATGAGAAATACAATTCTGTTGTGAACAATTGCCAAGTGGTTTGGAGGTTTGTCCATGTTGTTTTGAGAATATAATTTCTGTTTCAAGAAATGAGCCAAACCAATGGAGAAAAACTGTAATAATAATTTTACAGTCTGTGTAAATAAGACACATCCTCCGCCAGGACACTAGGTGGTGCTGCTGCATCTCTTCCTGTAACGCCGGAGTCCCACTGTCCCGCTGTGTCGTCACGGACACGCGGGCCAATCGCTGCCCGCTACGTCACGGTGTTCTTCCTCCCAAATGACGTGTGGAAAACAACAAGTTGACTCCGCCCCTTTTTAAACTCCAGTGCAGGACAAGGAAACATGCAGAGTCAGAGCTGAGCCGGGCTGCAGCTCGGAGCCAGGCATGCCGACCCCGTAAACCCAGCAGGTATTTCCCCCGGACCGTGAGTGTGTGAACGGGATTAAATGTCACTTTCTCCCGCGTGTTTAGCCCCCGTTTCCCCCCCAGCTAGCTGCCAAGATAGCCACTAATCTCTGAGGACGACTAGCCAGCTAATATTAGCCGCAGCCTGCTAGGACTCCAGGCTGGCTGGCCTAGAGACGCAGGGTCCGCTGGTGTAATGTGATATGAGGAGGATAGAAGTTGTAATTTAAGGTGATATACAATAACCTGCGTGTGATTTGAAAGGCCAATGAGCCCATAAAACAATGAACGACTCGTCACGGTGCTGTGTGTGATGGTTTGGTTCTGCACAACGGTGCCATTTTTTTTTCTTTTTTTTTTTTTTTCTCCCCTATTGCCCACCGTTCAAACAGATCCATAACTTTATTTATTTTGCATTATGAAATGGGGGCAACAGCTGATTTAACTGCACAGAGTCTACTCGGAGAGGTGATGGAGTCGTGGATTTAATGGCTGCGGACGAAAATCAGTTTTGTTTTTGAAATCATTGATATATTATAATTCATGTATTTAATGTATTTAAATGGCTGAAACTGAATTGCTGATTCGCTCTTAGGAGGGCAATCCTTTCATCCCCTAACCTTAAGGTTTCTTCCTGATGATAAAGGTTTTTTTCCTTGACCTTTGGGGCGGCTAGGGTCAGATGAGTTCTAAATATATGGCCTGTGAAGACCTTTGACACTGTAACTGTGATTAATTAAGGCTATGCAAGTACACTTGACTTTAATTAAACATTACTTTTTATCCCCCAGTTTTAATTCAAGACCATGGAAGAACCGGGAAGGCCACGCTCTGATAAACAAGGATCTCGGCTGAGGAACGCCACAACAGATGAGGCGGACACCTGGCGAAGCCTCGAGACTAGACATGGCTACAACAACCCTATTCCAGCTGGAGGTCAGCAGGGCAGGAAGAACCATGGAGGAGGAGGAGGAGGAGGAGGAGGAGGTGGAGGTGTACCTTACCGCCCCAGCCCCAAGAAAGGTGGGATGGGTCCTTTGAGCAGCTCCCCTGGCGGCTTCAGAGGTGGCCACAGTCCCTCGCAGAAGGAGGGCTTCCGAAGGTTTCCTGGGCCCCAGAACAACAGCGGTGGCGGACGGGTAGAGAGCTGGAGAGAGCGCCCCAAGCAGCAGCAGCAGCAGCAGCAGCAGCAGCAGCAGCAGTGGAGGAAGGGAGAACACATGAGGGATGAAAGGGAGTATGGAAACAGGGAACCCGCTGATGGAGCTCATAATGCTGGTAAGCCCAACCAACGACTTCTGAGTAATCCCAATCAGTTGGTATGCTTGTACTGGGGTTTGTTGTTAAAATGGTTTGTTGTTATTCAGGGCTGCCGCTAACAATTACTCTCATAGTCGATTAATTTCATGATAATTGATTCTAGAAAATGTCGTAAATAGCAAATGCAATCACAAGTTACCAGAGTCCAATTTGCTTGCCTCATCTGACAAGCAGCCAAGAAAAACTAAAGTATTCATTTTAATTTGCATTTCTGAAGCATCAAGTGTTTGGTATTTGTACTTGATGAATGACCTAAATGATTAATCGATTATACACATTTGATTCATTTTCTGTCGAATTGTTTGTTTACCCTTAGGAGGAAGACGTAGGAACCGAGACCGTAGGCGGGGGTTCGGAGATGAAGATCAGGGTCCGGTGATCGATGAGTCGATGCTCTCGGCCAGAGAGTTACAACTCCTCCAGGAAGCCGAGGAGCTGCTCCTTCAAGACCAGATCTCAAGGCTGAAAAAGGTGACGGTCGTATGCCTGAATCTTGCCCAAACAATTTTTGTTAAATTAAAGATGAACCCACATCGGAGATGTGAGAAAGAAATCAAATTGAAATGATTTGCTGTGCTAAAAACAAGTTAAATATAGCAATAGGCCTTGTACATCTCAATGCATCACAGGATTTTTTGTTGGTGATGCTTTGCCATATTGTGAGGACTCAAGAGAGTTGTAGTACTGTAAAATCCTGAATCAACAGAAATATACCGTTACCTAGGATAATGAAAACTTAGTTTTGCCACGTCTCGCATGAGAAATGCCGTGGCAGTTTCAAACACAACAATGTCTCCCCATAATGACAAATCATTTCACTATTAATTACAGAACTACCAAAAATCCCATTACCACTTACTAACTAACATTCCAATGCTTTCCAAAATGGAAGCGGTCATTGCGATGTACAAGCCCTGTTTTTTGGTATTTTTTCAAATATTTCTGGTTCTGATGTCTGTACTTTCTTTTATTTAATCAGAGGGCCCGCAGCAACCCCAACGCTGTGTATACATGCTCCCTGTGTGATGTGCTGCTGGAGTCGTTGTCTGCGGCCCAAAGACACTCGAAGGACAAGTGGCACAAGAGGAGAGCCAGGGTATGATCTCACCCTCCTCACTGGCTACGTAGACGTCCTTTTTAACTCGGTGCTTCATCTTTTTTCCAAGCTAAAATCCGTGTGTGTGTCTGTCTGCAAATACATCTGGCTAATCAACTTAAACACACGGCATATGGAAGTGATATCCAGCACCTGACATGGACCTGTGTGTGTGTTTGTGTTTGTGTGTGTGTAGGAGAAGCGTGAGCAGGAGATGCTGACTGAGATCAAGCCCCCAGGCCCGGCACATGTGGTGGCGGTGGGCGCGGCCCTGCGGGCCGTGTTCACGGAGCAGGGGCTGACTGAGAGGGACGTGGAGAGGAGACAGGCCATCGTCGACATCATGCAGGAGCTGCTCCTCTGCGTCCTGCCCGGTGAGCCACCAGAGCACTTGAGATGGACACGCTGTTTATTACACGGCTTTAACTCCTCAATTCTGATTGGTCAATCACGGCATTCTACGGCTGTTATTTCTGAATAGTAGACCGCTGCTATGAACAACAGACCATTGCTTTTTTATTTTTAGAGGAAGCATAGTTTTTAAATCAGTACAATATATTGGCTCCAATTATTAGCCCCGGATGCCTTCTCTTAGGTGTTCGTACCAATCGCTGCCGCTACAAAAACGTCTTGATTGATTTCTCTCGCTCTTGCTTTCTCTAACTCTTACGCTCGCTCTCTGATGTGTTGTAGAAATAAAGCTCAGAATGTACGGATCGTCTTGCACTAAGTTTGGATTCAAGGGCGCGGACATCAACATTGACATTCTGTATCCCCTGCACGTGAGTATCCCCCATGACCATGGGGTGTTGTGCGATTTTTGTGCCATACAGCTTTGTGATCCATGACTTGTTGTTTTGTGACTGCTGTGTTTTAGATTCCATTCAATTGAGTAGAAGTACAGAGACAACAAAATGCAGTTGGACATCTAAGCAGTAAGGTGCAGAGTATGTACATATGTATAGTGGAATATATAATAAAGAGGATACATGCAGTATGAACAAAGTAAGTACAAGTAATGCTAGTAGCAGATGTCATATAGAGAATAAGGTATGATGCGAATACACCAAAATCCACTATGGACAAGATATGTACAGTATATAGACAGTGGTAGATAGTGGTATAAATAAGGGAGACCTTCTCCCAGAGGGGAGAAGGGTTTACAGGGCTCGCCACATTCATACATAGTTTTTTAGTGTCTCATTCATGTTGTGTCAAGGCTTTGACGTGGAATGTGTTCACAGATGCATCAGCCAGACGTCTTGTTGCGGGTCCGGGAGAGCCTCTCTTTGAGCCGTGAGTCCCTCTGGCTTTTTTGTCGAATACAAACAAAACAAAGACTAGAATGAGTTGGGTCATCGTGGATGGGTTTTATTTGAAACTGTGTCGTTTGCTTCCAGCTCTCTTTGTTGACCTGGATGCAGACTTTCATGCCCGGGTACCTGTGGTCATCTGCAAAGAGAAACAAAGGTGAGTGTGTTTTGTTGATCGTTTGGCCATCCGTCTGCTTCACCCAGCTCTGTGTCAGTTTTCTGTCGAGTTGCCTTTAGTAGATTGCATTTATTTATTTGAGACGCCGTCATTCATCACCAGGCATCAAGCAATTATTTGGTGTTTTTTAAAGTTTTTTATTGAAAACATTTTCTTGGGTAAATACTGTGTAATGCGGTTGTAATGCGAATTCCAATCACATGAGTTTCCACCGCCTGATATTTTTCTATGAGGTAAATATGAAAGTTGTTGTCGTTGTCACCCGCAGCGGGCTGGTGTGCAAAGTGAGCGCAGGGAACGACAACGCCTGCCAGACCACTGCCTACCTGTCTGCTGTAGCCAACCAGCAGCCCCTCCTCCTCCCACTCGTCATCGCCTTCAGACACTGGGCCCAGGTGTGTGCTTCCACACGCAAGCCCCACTCATCCCTATAGTTACCCCAGGAACACCTGTCCCAATGGGTCTTTATTGGATGGTCGTCTGTTTAACAGGAAGCGGACACATATTGCTTGGTGATGGAGGTGTTGATTTGAGTGTTTGTTACATGTGCCATCATAGATCTGTCAGGTGGACCGCGCCGATGAAGGAGGCTTGCCACCGTATGTCTTGGCCCTCATGGTTGTCTACTTCCTGCAGCAGCGGACAGAGCCGCTCCTGCCCACCTATCTGAATTTCGAGGTGTGTGTGTGTTTGTGTTTGCATATCCTCCTCCGACCTTTTTTTATTTAATAAAGGAGCGGCTGAACGATATGGTTAACAAAATCATATTGCGATTATTTTGTACAGATGGTGTCATTGCGATATGCTTCACATTAGTGGGAATGATCATTTTTGCATCACAATATTTGGTTGGGGTCTGTACCAAACAAACATGTTTTCTTACATCTGGAGAAAAAAATGTGTAGGCCAGGGCATCTCTGCAGCACTACAGTACTTGAGTTATAATGGTGTTTTACATTTACACATTTTACACATATCAAAAAATTGCAGCTCTGACGATTCGGATATTGCACTTTGCCATATTGCATTTTTTTAAACAATATTTAGAGTAATTTTTCAGCCTTCTGTTGGTTCTTAATTCCCCTCTGTCCATTCTGTTCTCTACAGATCAAGGAGTTTTCACTGGGCAGGTTGGTTGACTTCAGCCTCACGCACCTGGAGGCAGGATATGTGCACTGGGTATATGCACCCGCCAGCAAAGACTCCTCGCTGCACGCCAAGGGCAAGGTATGCCAGGTCACACCCCCGACAATTTCAAATGAAATGAAGAAGCATGCAAGTATGCCATACCCGTTGGTGGGTATTGGCTGTAGTTGGATGAAGTTGTTGGCCAACTTCAGCCAACCTTCTGCCGAATATTTGTCGTCTTGTTGACATCCACACCCATTTGGGCATGTCTTTTTGCTGATGACAAATGTTGAAATAAGAATCTACCCTTTTTCACATTAACTGTGGACCTGTGACTTTTAAGATGGATAGTGGTGAAGTTTGGCGTATGGCTTTGTGTGTGTGGTTCTCTTTAGGTTCCCCTGGGGTTCCAGAAGGATCTTTCCTCTGTGGATGTTGGGCAGCTGTGGGTGGAAATGCTTCGCTTCTACTCACTGGAGTTCAACATAGCCGACAACGTCATCGGTGTGCGCACCAAAGCGGTCCTCTCCCGCGAGGCCAAAGATTGGCCAAAGAAACGCATTGCGGTGGAGGGTGAGACCCCGTCTTGTTTCCTTAGCATCTTTAGCTAGCAACAAATGCTAAGAAAGTGCTTGGATTCCAGACAGTCACAAAACGTTGATTTACGGTTTTTAACGTACTCCTTGCTTTTCTTTTGCATTTAGACCCCTTTGCTGTGAAGAGGAACGTCGCGCGCTCCATGAACAGTACACAGATGTACGAGTATTTCATCCACTGCCTCAAAACCACCTACAAGTATTTCGCCCTGCCGCTCAACTCTCCGGCCACCAACCACAAGTCGGAGAAACTCCGTGGGGCCACTAAGGGCGGCGAGGCCTTGAGGGGGCACCCGGCGGTGCCCCCACTCCTCCTGAAGGGTATGGGCTCGCTCAGCCTCAAACCACGCAACGCCGGCGCGCCGCCAGCTGACGAGGACCCGCTTGACTCTGACTGCATTATCGAACAAGAGGAGGAAGTGGAGAACGAGTGCGATTCGGACGGGGAGGCGGAAAAGGAAAAAATGGACTTGGGCAAAAGCAGCCTCTCTGAAGACGACGACGAGGATGATGAGGGGCAAGAGGAAGAGGAGGACGAAGACGACGTGTACCACCAGGACAGCGCCACCACGGAGGACGACGAGCTCTTCCAGTTGGACGAGATCTCGGGGGAGGAGCTTCTCTCCGACGAGGAGGGCCCAGACTTCGACACACCGGGTTCTATGGACGAGGAGGAGCAGGCTCTTCCCCCCACGACACCCAAAGTTGTGGTGGGCGGAGCCGACGGCGCGATCCCTGAAACCCAGAACCAGACGCCTGTGAGCCAGCGCTACGAGTTCACCAGGCATGCATTCGCCCGGGGCAAGGTAAGTGATGACCTTTTTGATTTTTACAGGCCGTCGGGTTGGGGGGGGGGCGATTGAATTTATTGAACTAGTCAATTCAAATCTCTTGACACTGGGAAGCAGGAATCACAATGTTGTTGTTGTACCTGGTTGTCTTGGTTCCTCCCTCAGTCCCACATGGTCGTATGCAGCTTGTGCAAGCGTGACGGCCACCTGAAGAAAGACTGCCCAGAGGAGTTCAAGAAGGTGGAGCTCGAGCCACTGCCCGCCATGACGCCGAAGTTTCTCAAAACGATCAACCAAATCTGTGAACAGTGCTTCAGTAAGTCTGGTCCACCTTTTGTATTCGCCAACAACAGAGTGAGTGAAATCCACACGTTTTAATGTTTTTTTAAAGTGAAATGAGGGATTTTGCGCTTGTTTTTCTGCAAGCCACCAACCTATGCTTGGTAATAAACAGTTTTATTCACATATAAAAAAACAAATCTGAAATGTGTGAATGACATTCTGCCATTACTCATCGCTTATAATCGCTCTAACGACACTGCTCCCTGCCCATCATTGAAGGCTGTGCAGTAAAAGATGTGTCACCCTGTGCCTTCTGTGTGTGTCTTTGTAGAGGACTTTGCTCCTGATAAACCCGAGCTGAGTGTCCGGGAGCACATCCTTCAAGACCTGGAGAACTTCATCCAGAAGCAGTCGTCAGGTGAATGAACTACAAACCTTGTGTTTGTTGGTGTTTCAGCTTTATCCAGCTCTGGTGTTGCTAAATGGTGCTCACTGAACTCTGTCCAGATGTTTTTATTTTTTACAAAACTTAATCTTACAGCACTTGGTTTGTCAATTTTTTTACTTCCTCCAATAATAATTGTGTGCGTTGATTCTTCTCAGCTTCATCTGTAAGTCAATTTTAAACAGAGATTTTTAATCTCAATTCATTTTTTTTGTCTGGTTAAATAAAAAAAAATATATAATTTTCTGCTCGGTGCCTTAATGTAAACTGTCTTGTTGCATAAATTGTGGTCGTCCACTATATAAATGAATAACCGGACTTATGTTATTCCATAAACAATATGAACTCTTTATACGGAAGACTGTCAAGCTCAATATCTGAAAAGGCCGGTGAATCTGGTGTGGAGTCCTGCCGAGTCACAAGGTTGAGCCCTGTCCCCCTCTGTGTCCTTCACAGGCTCTGTGTTTTATTGTCCATCGGCGCGATTGCAGTTGTTTGGCTCATCCAAGAATGGCTTTGGCTTCCGCCAGAGCGACCTGGACATCTGCATGGTCCTGGAGGGGCAGGAGACGGCAGACGTACGTACCTGACCATGGCCTGGAATCCTATTGATGGATGGTCTAATGTATTGATCTGAGACCCATCGCGTTAACACATGGGACTCTATAAAGCCATGATTTGTAGGAAATGGTAGTGTTTGAGTCAAGTCCATGTTTAATGGAAATAGAAAGCCTGTAAGTAATTGGTTGCTCTACCTATGGTGTGATTGTGTAATTTTCCCTGTTAATGATTAATTGTTTCTGTGGTTTGTGTATCTCAGGATCTGGACTGTATCAGTATTATCGAGAGCCTGGCCAGACTGCTGCGGAAACATCCAGGTTCGAGACCACTCATCAATATGTATTCTTCCTTCTTCCCATCCCTCAATTGTGAAATATATTTGAAATATTAGTTTTTGTTGATTTTGGTTCTGAACTGAAAACGGTAGCCAGACGCTCCCAACAAGTTAAATGCTTTTTTAATTTCAATTCACAAGGTTGAAAAATGTAGGCATGTTCTTACTAGTCATTCCTCTATTCTTGAAGGCTTGAGGAACATCCTGCCTATTACCACAGCCAAGGTGCCCATTGTCAAGTTCTACCACGTTCGCACTGGCCTCGAAGGAGACATCAGTCTGTACAACACACTGGTGAGGACCTCGAACTTTGACTACTGTACATTTTTTTATTTGATTAGAACCAGGGGTTGAAATAAGGCTGTTTTACTCGCCAAATGCGAGTAATTTTTGTATTTGTCGAGTAATTTATGAAGACCACTCGCCACTCTGGCGAGTAATCTAAAAATTCGGCGCGATTGCCGCGGACCCGCCAGCAACGGACCCGCTAGCCGCGGACCCGACCGCGCAGCACCCACCGCCGTCTACAATCGCGCAGCTCCCCCCCGCTTCCCCCCCCCCCCCCCCCCCCCCCCCCCCCCCCCCCCCCGGTCAACAATCGCTCACCGTGAATATCCACTATAAGCGAATGATCGCGCGCGATGTGCCGCCTCCATTCACTTTCTATGGGACGCGAGCAATTCGCTGCGCAAAGCATGCTGGGATTGTTTGCGGCGCGGAGCCGGCTGCGGCGCTGCCTGGCTCCGCTTCTGAATTTGCATAAAGTTGGGAGATTTCAACTTTATGCAAATATTCGCGCAGCGAATCCACGCGGTCACCATTCAGCAAACAGGACGTGGGCGCGGGCCGTGACGTTGACCCTTCTGATTCATTACCACAATGCGGGCGGGAGCTAGTTGATCCACTAGTCAACACGCCCCCAGCGAACGAGTCTTCACGGCGGCGCGATGTCATGCGGATAATTCGCGTATAGTGGATATTCACGGTGACCGTGAATATCCACTATCCACTATGAATGTCTCGTCAATCTGTCTCGTTGCACGCGACCCGGCCGGGACCCCCACCTTGGTGGATCTTGGTCTTGAGTGGGGGTGGCCAATGGCCATCTTCACAATAGTAAATAAAATATGCCCAGAATAAACACAACTGTACATCATTAACTTTAAACCCCCCCCCCGCATCCCGCTGCGTTTGGTTTGTCTAACTTTACCTTGAATTGGGGGAATGGGGCATTTTGATCCTGAAATGTCATTATGCATACATTAAATAAATCTGTTGAACTCAAATTAAATACATATGTTAACATATTCAACCAGACAGACACAATGTTGTATTTGCTATTATTCACACATTTATTAACACCATCACCTCCCCCAGTTGGTTTGTCGGAGTTGAACTGTAACTTGATCTCTGAATGGTAACTTAACTGCATTCGTGATTCGTTTGAATGTTGTGAACGAGGGAGGAGGCGACTCGGCCCCCCGGTCAACAATCGCAACAATCGCAATAACCCCCCCCCCCCCCGCGCCCCTATTTTTGTCTGGTAAAAAATCTGTTTGTCTAGTAAAAATTGTCATCTACTCGCCAGTTGTCTGGTAAGCCAAAATTTTAGTTTCAACCCCTGATTAGAACCCGTTTATCTGACCTTCTATACCTGGGCTTAGACTGTCATAAGACAGGTTTGTTTTACCCTACTGGCGGCAGCTCCTCCTAGCCTAGTGTCGAGGTGTCCCTGAGCAAGACACCTAACCCTCACTGCTCCTGATGAGCCGGTTGGCGCCTTGCATAGCTGGCGCCCTGCATGGCCGACACCGCCGTCGGTGTATGAATGTGTGTATGAATGGGTGAATGCAAGGCAAACTTGTAAAGCGCTTTGAGTGGCCACTGGTCTGAAAAGCACTATATAAACGGACAGTCACATTATGCGTTGTTTTCAGGCCCTCCACAACACACACCTGCTGGCCTGCTATGCCGCCATCGACTGGCGAGTGAAGATCCTTTGCTACGTGATGAAGGTGTTTGCCAAGGTAAAACCAGACCGAACCGTGAATTCCCCTCTTGCCCTTTCACGCAGGACTCGGACCGGGTTAATGAACGCTGTTTCTTTTGATTCTCTTCCAGATGTGTGACATTGGCGATGCGTCTCGTGGCAGCCTCTCGTCCTACGCCTACACCCTCCTTGTCCTCTTCTTCCTCCAGCAGAGAAACCCCCCTGTCATTCCTGTTCTTCAGGAGGTATGCTCACTCACTCACTGACTCACTCACTCACTCACTCACTAATAATTAATTCCGATTTTCTACAGGCACAAAAGTCAAGATCTTTATTAAATGTTACACTGTCTTTTTAATTGAGGTCTTTTGATAAAAGGCCTAGAAAGTCTAAATTACGCCTCATAGAAACATCTTCTCGACTGAACGTTTGGAGATTGTTGTGGTGAATATAGAAACAGTGAGGATGACTACAAAGGCAAGGTGTGTGTGTGTGTGTGTGTGTGTGTGTGTGTGTGTGTGTGTGTGTGTGTGTGTGTGTGTGTGTGTGTGTGTGTGTGTGTGTGTGTGTGTGTGTGTGTGTGTGTGTTCTCAGATTTATGATGGAGAGAAGAAGCCCGAGGTTCTGGTGGACGGTTGGAATGTGTACTTCTTTGATGACTTAAAAGCACTGGTGAGTGTCTTGCTGTCTTTAGATGTTTGTCGTTACTAGGGCTGCAACTAACTATTATCATAGTCTTTTTCTGTTAATCTGTTAAAAGTCTAGAAAATGTCATGAACGATGTCATGTCAATGAATGAATAACAGAGATTGCAAAACTGAGAAATGCTTTTCCAATCTATTCCTGGGGTTTACATAAGCTAATCAGGAGATTATGTGATTAGTAGTGCGCTAATTTCACTTAAGTTTCAGTTCACTGAAAAAGGAAACTCACTCCTTCAGTTCTTATTCCTCTGTTAGCCTTCCATTCCTGTTGCTCAGTAACGGTTACTGAGTCATGCAGACCTTAAGCAGACTTGAGGTGTATAGGTAGGACACCTGGTGGCCGATCTTAAAAGTACACATGCTTAAATATTCCTTCCACCTCTTTATCTTAAAATAAAAATGTTTGGTCATTTTAGTTTCCACAAAAAATTAAATTACGTGCAAAGTTTCTGACGTGGGTTTGTCACAAAGGTCTTTAGAATTTTAACGCAGTTTGTTATATTCATGCTTAACATTTTAAAATTGACTGTCCATGACTTTTGTCACACCACACAGCCATGTGCACATTGTGGCAATACATGTAGTAAAATTATAATTTTCAGTAATGTATCTTAAAATCAAAAAGGGAGTTTGTGTCCTTTATGTTTGTATACTACTTTTGTTTCCTCACGGATGGGCTATGCCCTGTGACGATCAGGTGACCCTCTAACCACCCGTGTTTCAAGTCTTGTACCTTGTTTTCACACACGCCACGTCTCCACCCCTCTCTGCAGCCTGGTCGCTGGCCGCAGAAGGGGAAGAACGTGGAGACGGTGGGGCAGCTGTGGCTGGGCCTGCTGCGCTTCTACACGGAGGACTTTGACTTCAGGGAGCACGTGATCAGCATCCGCCAGCTGGCACCTCTCACCACCTTCAACAAGCAGTGGACCTCCAAGTATCTCGTCATCGAGGGTGAGTCCCCCCCAGTAGCTAGGCAACAGCTCTCAGGCACCGTTCTCAAGACTGGATTCATGTTCATTCCAGGGCTGCAGCGATTAATTGATTAGTCGCTGGACATAACATTAATCGAATATATATATATATATATATATATATATATATATATATATATATATATATATATATATATATTTTATATTGATTAATTGTTAAGGTCATTTATCAAGTACAATTACCAAACATTTACTGCTTGGTGCTTCAGATGCTTTAAATGTTTGGTTCATGGATCATTATACAATAAATACTTAAGTTGTTTTTCTGCTTGTCGGCGAAAGCAAGCAAATTAATCACTTTGTAACATTTGGTGGCATTTGCTATTGTTTATGACATTTTCTAGACTAAATGATTGATCGATTCATCTGAAAATTATCATTAGATTAAAAGACTGAAAATAATCGTTAGTCCCTAGTTAATTCCTTACCCGTTTTATTTTATTTGAGTTAACGCACATTCGATGGATGGAGCAGGCAAAGCAGACATTTAACTGCTAGTTGTGTGACTTTGTATGTGACAAATAGAACTTGAAGCTGTGAGCTGTGAATGAGATGAAATATCTTGTGTGTGGTAACATCAAATGTTACCCTATTAATGTTATTCATATGTTTCTCCACAGATCCATTCGACCTGAATCACAACCTTGGATCTGGTCTGTCAAGACGAAGTACGTTTCCTCTCTCGTGCTTTAATCTCATAATCCTGTTTTGTGTTTTGTCTGCATTTAGATTTTTCATAATTTATGTTTAACTTTCTCTCCTCTCCAAACAGTGACCAACTTCATCATGAAGGCGTTCATCAACGGCAGGAAGGTGTTCGGCACGCCGGTCAGCGCCTATCCTCCCGAGTACCCCAGTGCCATGGTGGGTATTTTTTTAAACCCTTCACACACTCGCACACCACTGAGACCTGTGTTGTAACGTGGCCGGTGTAGGTGGAGAGAGAGCTAGCGGCACAGGCTGGTTAGCAGGAGCTCTGGATTATAGCTGATCAGCTCAGAGAGTCGACGGACAACGGGGTGAAGATTTCCACACTGTTACTTTATTCTGCGGTACTTACGTTGAGCATACGCCAGGTCTCCACTGCACTGCATTCACAAATCATACATGAGTAGTAGAACAAAGACAGCGTAACCTGCACCAACTCATTACTCACGTCTGTAGACGCCCGGTGGGAGGAGTATAGCGACACTGTGGGCACAACTCTCAACTCTAGTACCTCACAACAAAAAAAAGGGGTAATGCCTTTGCAGTAATGCCACACTCACTACACTGACTGTTACACTGCATGTCGACACCTCAAGCCGTGACCCCGTTGTGTTGCTGTGCATGGGTTCTAGGAGTACTTCTTCGACCCCGAAGTGCTCACCGAAGGGGAGCTGGCTCCGAACGACCGCTGCTGTCGAATCTGTGGCAAGATAGGGCACTTCATTAAGGATTGCCCGATGCGCAAGAGGTGGGTGCAGTCCATGCAGTTGGGCCCATGCTCAAATACAATCTGTATTATTATAATTTTTTTAATATTACAAAATATATGTATTGGTTTTCATTTTTCTTTTTGTGTCATGATATGTCAACGTCTGGCATCTATTATAAAATTCAATTTTAATATCTACCGTATAACTGATGCATTAATTAAGTAAATATATCTTTTCAAATGTTGCTCACAAACGGTGCCATAATTATGTCACAAGCATTCACCCTGCATACCATTATGTATATCGCTGTCCCTTCTGACATCGGTCTAAATGACTAATGAATGGACTGCCGGCGCAGGTCAAGGCAGAGGCGAGACATGGAGAACGCCCGGGACAGACAGGACCTGGCGGACAGCCCCATGGAGCAGGGGGGGCGGCAAGGGGACCGCTGGAAGAGACAGGAAGAGAAGCGCTGCTGCTTCCTGTGTGGATCTCACACCCACATCAAGAAGGACTGCAGCCAGTACAGAGGCCCGGCAGGTACCGTTGGCAGTGTTTTCATGGGTCAGGTCTTAACGTCTCTTTTGTCGTGTTATTTCATATTTAAAAATGTTTTTCTGCTGTCCCGTCTGGGATAAATATAAATTTCTCTGTTGATTTCTTTGATCTGGCAGGAAAGCCTAAAACAGAGATGTCTTCCTCCTTTGGCTCCTCTCCATCCTCCTCTACTGGTTATTTGAGGAATTACAGAGACAAAGACAAGCAGGTATGTTGTTTCCTCAGATGTCCACGGTGACTCAACGGTTGTCACGCCAGTACTTGTGTCTAAATGCTTTCATTGGAGTTGAAAGTAACACGAGTCTTGACAAGATGACCCACCTTTCGATGTGCGAGGATGTTTGTTTTGTTTTCTCACAAAAAGATTCATTTGTTTTTGTGGCCTAGGTTGGACTTCACTCGGAGGAGAAGAAGAGGAAGCCCAAAAGCATTGTATTGGGTCCACAATCTGGTGGGTACAATAGCTCGCTTTTAGTTTTTAGGTTTGTATTACTCGGCTCGACATTCCCACCTTGGAACAGGCTGTGTAAAAGGGGCTACTGTTGACTTTTGCCTTTAGAAAATGTTTTTAAAAAAAGTCTCA
>JAOPHQ010003623.1:17500-22500 GCA_030340625.1 Merluccius polli | reverse complement strand
TCTCTCTGTGATACGCTGCACAATAGCTAGTAGTAGTAGTAGAGTAGAGCTATTGAAACACACCTCGCTCACACGCACACACACACACACGCACACACATGCTCGCACCATACCTGCCAACATTTGAACATTAAAATCCGGGAGATTTTTGCGGCGGCGGCGGCGCGGTGGGTGCATGGACTTTTCAGGGGGCGGCGGAAGTGTTTTCAAATTCTGGCAATATTGTAATGTGTTGGTGTATATAGAAGCTATTTAATTTGCATCATTAGTTTCCAGTGCATGAAGAAATACTAAAAAATATTTATTCACAAATATAATTTTATTTCTAATTTATCAGTCATGTATAGCATTTCATTTTATACTCACAATCTATTCTTGTTTCTGGAGCTTGAAGACACTTCACTTCACACTTCACTACCTTACAAAAGGCATGACTATCATCAATATGGCTCCGTGTGATAGGATATTCTGCTGTCCAACTTGATTGGAATTTGTATATGTAGCCTACTTCTTTTTCTTAGCGCCCGCCTCAGCCATTTTTCGTGCGTGTGAAACTCTCTGTGTGAAACGTCTTCTTCTACTGTCTGACTTCAGCGAACCTGGGCCTCTGCTGCGTGTGCTCATTGTGCAAGATCAAAGTTGCCAGATAATCGTCAAAAATACTCATTATTTAATGTGCAAGACAAAATTACTTTCTTACAGGAACTCTGGCAACCGGAAAACACCAGCTAAAATGTTTTTTTGTTGTTGTTGTTTTTTACGTTCGGACTTAATCAATTCCGTGAGATTACCGGGAGAAATGACAAAACGGGAGGGGGGCGGGACATTGGTCTGAAATACGGGAAACTCCCGGGGAAAACGGGAGTGTTGGCAGCTATGGCTCGCACGCAAACACACGCACACGCACACATGCTCGCACGCGAACACGCTTGTGAACAAACAGACTCTGCTCTTTCTCCTCACTTCCTCTCCTCCCCCCTGCTGCTCTTTCTCTCCATCCCACCCCCCATCCTTCGCCGCCACCTCCACCCGCCACCTCCACCCGCAGGGCAAGACGGAGCCGTTCTCCCAGGGCGAGTACAACGTCTACAGCACCTTCCAGAGCCACGAGCCCGAGTTCGACTACCTGAAGAGTCTGGAGATCGAGGAGAAGATCAATAAGATCCGCTGGCTGCCACAGCAGAACGCCGCCCACTTCCTCCTCTCCACCAATGGTATGGACGCGCCCTCCACGCACACACACACACACATACACAAACGCACACACACACACACACACACACACACACACACACACACACACACGAGTAAACACACACACACACACACACACATGCGCATGCAACCACACACACAGGCAGACACACATGCACACATACACACAAACGCACACATTAACACGCGCATGCACGCACACACGGGCAAATACACACACATGTGCACACACACACATACGTGCATGCACACACACACACACACACACATACGCGCATGCACCCACACACACACACACACACACACATGGGCAAACACAAATAAACACATGTGCACGCATGTACTCAGTCACACACACACACACACACATGCGCATGCAACCACACACACGGGCATGCACACACATGCACACATACACACAAACGCACACATTAACACACGCATGCACGCACACACGGGCAAATACACACACATGTGCACACACACACATACGTGCATGCACACACACACACGGGCAAATACACACACATGTGCACACACACACATACGTGCATGCACACACACACACACACACACACACACACACACACATGCGCGCATGCACCCACACACACACACATGGGCAAACACAAATAAACACATGTGCACGCATGTACTCAGTCACACACACACACACACACACACACACACACACACACACACACACACACACACACACACACACACACACACACGCCCACACCTAACATCCAGGGAACAGGGAGTCATAGCACTCATAGCAATCATTAGACGAGGAAGACACCAGAGATGGTATTGCAATATTAAAGCTTTAATAACTGGACAGCTGCTAGGAGGCCCAATAAGACGATGCTGCTGTTAGCTCCGAGGTAGCTCTTGTCTCTCCTAAATTATTACAAAAATATGATTTGAATTATTGATCCCAGTGTCGAGGTCTTCAGCGATTATGTTATTTAGGCTGCAGGCTGCAGAGATGTTTAGGAATTTAGACCAAATAAGTATCAAATTTGCACAAAAAAACAAAAGACAAAAAGACAGCAACACGATAGCCTTCTGTGTTTTGTCCCAATCGTTCCCCTGGATCGATTTGTATAAGTGCTTTATTATTTATGACCGAGCCAATGAAAAGTTCAAGACCTGCATCAGCACATACAGCCTTTCTTCCTCTGAAACATAGAACCAGCATCTTCAGAACACACTCCCCTTTAGCATGTGTGTAGGCTTAGAGTTTATATTTATACATTATTTTTATATTATATTTGTAGGTCTGTTTCTAGCATACGAATGAATCTTTGGATGTATATTTGCAGTATATATACCCTTTGTATGTACTTTTCTGCTTCTGTTTTAGATATAGTTAGCTACAGGCCTCTCTTGTAAAAGAGATTCAAATCTCAATGCAAATAATTCGGTCAGTCAGTGTTGTTGTTCGTGTTGTGCTGAACAAAAGAGTCCCGTATATTTAGTATTATTTGACTAATGTATTTTCTGTATTATTGGAGCTTTAAACCTATAACATGTCACAACCAATAAACTTTGTGAATTGCACATGTGGTTCTCAACTGGTCTAGCCTCAGGACCCACATGTGGTTCTCAACTGGTCTAGCCTCAGGACCCACATGTGGTTCTCAACTGGTCTAGCCTCAGGACCCACATGTGGTTCTCAACTGGTCTAGCCTCAGGACCCACATGTGGTTCTCAACTAGTCTAGCCTCAGGACCCACATGTGGTTCTCAACTAGTCTAGCCTCAGGACCCACATATGGTTCTCAACTGGTCTAGCCTCAGGACCCACATGTGGTTCTCAACTAGTCTAGCCTCAGGACCCACATGTGGTTCTCAGCTGGTCTAGCCTCAGGACCCACATGTGGTTCTCACCACATGTGGTTCTCAACTAGTCTAGCCTCAGGAACCACATGTGGTTCTCAACTGGTCTAGCCTCAGGACCCACATGTGGTTCTCACCACATGTGGTTCTCAACTAGTCTAGCCTCAGGAACCACATGTGGTTCTCAACTGGTCTAGCCTCAGGACCCACATGTGTCATTAGTCATTAAGTCACAACCCAAAAATAAAAAAAGTATTTTCCAATATTACAGTAATCCACAATGCGTTCATGAACTCAATGAAATAGTAAGCCATGGAAACATGAATTAACATCGAAACATTAATTAATTCATGGGCTTCTTTCTAAAGATTAAGGTTTGGCACATGCTCTGCAACCCACTCAACAGGCCTTTGAATTCCCCACTTATGGGTCACGACCCACCAGTTGAGAATTGCATGTCTGAATGGTTGTGCAGCCCAGTGGTTTACAGCTGTGTCTGCGCACCGCCCCCCCAGATAAGACCATCAAACTGTGGAAGGTGAGTGAGAGGGATAAGCGGCCAGAGGGATACAACCTGAAAGATGAGGAGGGTCGCATCAAGGACATCTCCACCGTCACCTCCCTACAGGTACCTGTCTGTCTGTCTGTCTGTCTGTCTGTCTGTCTGTCTGTCTGTCTGTCTATCTATCTATCTATCTATCTATCTATCTATCTATCTATCTATCTATCTATCTATCTATCTATCTATCTATCTATCTATCTATCTATCTATCTATCTCTCCACTGTAAGAAACGTAGAAAATTCTGAAAGAAACTGTGAAATTCACAGTAATGAACTGGCAGCAACTGACAAGTAACTTACAGTAAACAGTGTTATAATTGTCAAATAAAACACAGTAATTACTATGTACTGTATTTTTGGTTACAGTAGTAGTGTTTTAACTGTAAAAACAAAACACAGTAATTTCCAAGTACTGTGTTTTTGGTTACGGTAATAGTTTTTTAACTGTAAACTTTAATACTGTATTTTTAAGTTACAGTATCAGTATTCTAACTGTTAAATAAAACAATGTCTTTAATATGGTATACTTCATGTCATACTGGAAATTTACAGATTACCAGTATTTTGCTGTTAAAATAAAATCTTACTTCATTTTAACTTCTTGACACCTATTTGTAACTATTTATTCTTAATTGTTGAACGTTAACAAGTTCTGTAGTTGAAAAGGCACTGTTACATTATTATACATTATTACTATTCTTACATAAAACACAATATTTAAAAACATTTTGAATACAATGCAAAAATGGTGGCAAACAATTTAATTCCCCTGAAATGAATATCAGACAAAATTAAGTAATACATCTTTAGAAAAACCTTAATGCTAACTGCAAAAACAGTATACTATAAAGATTAGTATATAGTGTATACTTAACAGTGTAAATGTTATGGAATTTGGACCAAGCATCTGCATCTGTAACAGTTCTATTTACCACTTATTTAGTCCATCAGTTCCACAGTGCTGTTCCACAGCAAAATGAATAGCAGATCCCTGAAAAATAAACACTCAATCATAGTAAATAAGAAGTGTATGAAGGACAGGGGATTTGGGGATATGTTTTGACCTGTGGTTGATCAATGACCCACATGTATCTTTAGTGGTGTGTAGGCAATCTGGCATTCATGGGATGGAGACATGGAGTTATGGAGTTGAGAAAGGAAAAATAATAAGCCTGTACCCACACTCATAAACTACTCCACACAGAATGGAGATAGGAGATACAATTTATGAATAAAATGTAACACTTTGTGTTGCAGATGCGCATGGAAGAACTGCTACCGTTCTGATCATTTAGACAAATAGCTTTTAAAGTAGCATATTTTTCCAAAAGCTTTTTTTACATGCACTTAGGTTAGAGTCGGCTCTTCCCAGTAAGCTG
>JAOPHQ010003623.1:0-12500 GCA_030340625.1 Merluccius polli | reverse complement strand
TGAGATTGTGTGTCTGTTTGATTGTTTTTGCGTGCGTAGACATGTTTGCATGTGGGATGGCGATGCGTGCTGAGAAAGAGAAAGAAGGACTTAAAATGTAGCTGTCCTTATGGTATGTGCATGTGTGTGTGCGTTTGTGTGTGTGTGTGTGTGTGTGTGTGCGCGTACACCTGCATACTCATAATAATAGACTAATCCAGTCTAATGCTCTCTGCATACAGTAGCTATAAATGTTTAGAAGATAGGGCGTAGGATTTATCCATTATCCATGCATTTTGTGCTAAGCCAATGAGAAGAGGGCATCCCCATCTCCCCTTTCTCTAAACTCCTCCCCCTCACAGTGGTTCATCATATCCAACAGAGGGCTCATGTGCTGTTAGCTATACAGTTTAGTTTAGTTTATTGGTTTATTTGGTAGGGACCATGCATATTCATGAACATTGTTGTGTAAAGAAAATACACCCATGTAAATATGCCAGAATTAGTCAAATGACTACTTTTCATCTGTAGTCCCCAGGCAGGTAACATAAAAACATAAAAACATATCTAAAAAAGACAATAGACAACAAAAAGGACAAAACATGGACACCACCAAAGCAGGTACAATGCTGACATGGACATCACCAAAAGGTACACATAAAGATGACAATCTACACCAAGGCAGAAAAACAAACATACTGTACATGCAGATAAACAAGCAAAAAACAACAAAAGGAAGATGAAGAGAGATGAGATGTGTAACATTTAGTGATTGCATTTTTGTTTTTGAAGGTACCACTGTCTTAAATGATTTTTAAAGGTGTTGTAAGTGGGGCACTCTCTTATTTGGAGAGGTAGAGTATTCCAAACTTTACCTCCCATTACTGACAGCACGTTTTGGGCAAAAGTGGTACGTCTAAATGGTATAATAGAGTCTCCTTTTATAGAGGCCCCTGTACTACCACTGCTTTCACACAGTATATTGAGTATGCGGGTGGACCTCTCGGCGTATGTATATGTATGTACGTACACACGGGGATGTTTGGCGCGCACGCGAGCGGCGTGGCTGCTGTGAGGAGGCGGTGGAGGTGTGGGTGACACCGGACGCCGCCAGCGGCTATTAATAGTCGCCGACGCCAGCGATCCACTCGTAGGGAGGGATATGAGTGGGCGTGAGCGAGAGGAGCAAGGGAGTAGTGGAGAGTACTCGGTATACCTTATACCACAGAACGGCACCCAGACCTGCAATGCAGCACGGAGCAGACAGAAGGGAGACAGCTGGGGTGAAGGGTGGATGGTGATGGTGGTGGTGTTAGGTTTCCTGGGGGCGGGGGGGGGGGGGGGGGGGACTGAGGGATTGCTGGTCCAGGGAGATGATGAGGGCGATGGAGAGAGGGAGGAAGAGGGAGAGGGAGAGATAGAGAGAGACAGCTAGAGAGGGGCTTGCTGGAAAGAGACGAGCAAAAAGAGAAAGCGAGTGATGTAGAGGTGAAACTTTCATGCTGAGAAAGTAAAAGTCCTCCACAAGTATTTTTTAATTTGACGTACAACTGTCGTCGTTATGAGGCTTTAAGTGGAACAAAATCACAGCAGGGCTTACTGTCTAAACTCTCTAAACCTGAGTGTGGGATTGTGATGTGAAGAGAAACAACACAATATGAAGATGGAACAAGCCAGCAAGAAGACTAACTAAAAATGTAAACTAAAATGTTCCCACAAAGTACTAAACGGAGGCCTACCTGCACAAAAAACAATCTCAACTGTTGTTCCGGTGTGGTGGGGGTGAGGTATATTCAACAAACAACAAGCCTTACATTTTGATTTCAGCCAGGCACAGAAAAGACCCTCGAGGGAAAGGAAAATGTCACCGGTTTTGATGTACGCCCACTAGCCGATCCCCATTTAACCATTTATCGATTGGCCGCAAAGACTGTCGGATGGCTGACTGGCTGACCGTATGCAGAGCGTAAAAAGAAACAGGAGCCAACACCTTTAGAAATGCAAAAAATATATCCTGGTGTGGATTTCTACCTCTTGCGTTATGTTTGCCGACATAATGCTGACCCAAGCAGGTTGTGCACAAAGCACAGGGGGAACAAGTTATTAGTTGGCGAATGTACGGATTGTGTGTGGGCGCGTGTGTGTGTGTGCATATGTGTTGCGCTATGTGGCCTTCTTCGTGTGTGTGTTTCTGCTCTCCTTGGTGGCCATAATAACATAGGAGTGGCGATGTTAATAGATTCAGTGATGAAGCAGTTTTTAATTAAAAATGTCTTCCTCTGCCTCGATAATGCTGAGGCCTGATGTGTCTTAGTTTCGCCTTCAGAGAGTTTTGGGTTACAGATTGCATTCGATGTGTATCCTGGCTTTGTGTGTGTGTGTGTGTGTGTGTGTGTCAGCTTATGTGTTGTTGTCAGTGTGTGTGTGTGTGAAGTATCAGTTGTCAGTGTGTCTGCTCGCTCTATTTATAGCATACAATTTCAATCACAATACCCATGGAGGAACCTATGTACTGAGCTATTTTTTGTATTACAACTAAGGGCTTGTGTGTGCATATGTGTGTGTGCGTGTGTGTGTGTGTGTTTTCCCTCAGGTTCACGATTACCTCCGCAGTAAATTGTGCTCCCTCTACGAGAACGACTGCATCTTCGACAAGTTTGAGTGTGCATGGAACGGCTCTGACAGGTACTGAAGCTCACGTGTGTGTGTGTGTCTGTGTGTGTGTGTGTGTGTGTTTGTGAGGGTGCGTGAGGGTGTGTAGGTGTGTGAAGTGTAAAGTACATCACGTGTGACGCGTGTCCGAAGTTGTTGTGCACGGACAGAATGACAACAAAATATTATTCTAAATATTAAAAATCTCATTAGTATTCCTTCCCAACAATAGAGCGTAACAGTGACCGCCCCTTTTTAACAGCTCCGGTGCCGGAAGTAAATTTCCCATGCATTTATCTCGTCCACTTTTCGTAGAATCCTTATAAAAACAGTATTAAGACTTGAACCAAGCCGATCGTTCGTTATGGTAGTCGTGACCATATTATGTTTGATTCGGGCATAAAAAGAATTTGGAAAACGGCAGAAAAGGCAAAGGTACATTATTTTATTGACCGAGTGAGGAACTACTCATCCCGAATCAAACATAATATGGTCACGACTACCATAACGAACGATTGGCTTGGTTCAAGTCTTAATACTCTTTTTATAAGGATTATACGAAAAGTGGACGAGATAAATGCATGGGAAATTTACTTCCGGCACCGGAGCTGTTAAAAAGGGGGCGGAGTCACTGTTACGCTCTATAGGAAGGAATACCATGACATGAACCTTTGCACCAATCTCATGATGTCTTTTGTCCCTCTCTCCTCCTCCACACCACCCCAACCCCAACCCCAACCCCACCCCTTGCTTTGGCTCCGCCCCCTGCTTTGGCTCCGCCCCCCCCCCCGCCGCCACAGCGTGATCATGACGGGGGCCTACAACAACTTCTTCCGCATGTTCGACCGCAACACGAAGCGCGACGTGACGCTGGAGGCGTCGCGCGAGAGCAGCAAGCCGCGCGCCGTGCTGAAGCCGCGGCGGGTGCTGCGCGGCCGGCGGCAAGCGCCGCAAGGACGACATCGGCGTGGACAGCCTGGACTTCAGCAAGAAGATCCTGCACACCGCGTGGCACCCCGCCGAGAACATCATCGCCATCGCCGCCACCAACAACCTGTACATCTTCCAGGACAAACTCAACTCTGAGATGCACTAGCTGCCCCGTCGGTTGGACGACAAAAGGCGGTGCGCGCCGTCGTGTGTGTAGTGTGTGTGTGTGTGTGTGTGTGTGTGTGTGTGTGTGTGTGAGTGTGTGTCATGGGGCGTAAATAGACAACCACGCCAGCAGGAAGCGATGCAGACGCTGGGTACACCCATGCACACACCCACACACTCGCCTGATCCTCATCACCACTCTGGGCTCTGGTAGTCCAGGAGCCTTCAATGGCAAAGGAAACAAGCTCCCCCCCCCCCCCCCCCCCAACCCCCCCACACACACACACACACACAGGACCCTCTCCAGGGACTAAACAGGGGGACTATGCTGGATTACAGAACGCGTCCTGATGATCCCTCAAACAAACACACCCGATCTCCTGATTGGACGATGGGGGGTGCAGGACTCGGAAGGCAGGAGCCAACGGAAAAGAAGGAAATGTGGTTCAGTGTCGCTGTTTTTTATTTCACATCCTTCTGCTCACCTCATCTGCTTTTGTACGCACCCACACACACTCTGCTTTCCTTTTGGGGGGAACATCTTCAAAACCAAACCTGTTCCTGGTATTTGGTACGTGCCTAAGGTTTACTGTTGTTCCAGGAGGCCCCGCCCGTGTTGTTGTTGACTGGTGTGAACAACGCACACATCAGGCAATTACGCAACATGCTGTGCGTTTGATTTAAAATGTTCTTCCTACTCGTTGACACCGTGTTTATTTGCAGACTCTATAGGTAAAAAAAGAAAATCGCGGTGATTATCGATAATGATGGTGATGGTGATCACGATAGTGACATCGATGGTGATTACAGACTCCATACTCCCATCTCCAACTCAGCACCCTCTGATCTCTCAGAGAGGGTGAGAGAACAGAGGGGGGGGGGGGGGGGGGGGGATGCTGTTCAGGGAGTGTGGAACGGTGCTCCAAATGTGTGCGTGTGTGTGTGTGTGTGTGTGCGCTTCTGTGTCTGTGTCCCCCACATTTCATACGCTAACATTGCAGCAGCGTTTCATCCGTTCTGAACATTGTTTTTTTTTGTTTTTAGTTGGATTGTTGGATTCTGCTGCCAGTGAATTGGGGGGCGCCTACTTTGAAGGAGCAAAAAGAAATGTATAAAAATAAAATAAAAGAAACAAAAAAAAGAAATAAATAATTCTAAAACTGTTGAGCAAAAAACTATGCTGCATGTCCAACTGAACTTAGCCTAGGTGTTAATAAAACAAACGACTGACATGGCTGCCTTCGTGACCATTTAGTCTCAGCTGTATAAAAGCTTCAGTGGCCCCTCCAGAGGTGAGGGACCCCATGCAGCACCAGTAACCACAGATGAACGAGCTCTCCTACTCTATTCTTTGTCTCAGGAGAATGAAGCATGTTTACGTGTTTGGTTCACACACTTACATGTACCTTTTGAATGACGCCGCCCAATAATCAGTTTCTAACACGTGAGACTGAGAATCATGGAGAATGGGGAATGTTTTTTTTTGTCTGATTAATGTTGTATTCTTTAAAAAAAAAAAAAAAATATGAAAGGGCCTATGTGGTGTCTGTATATATCGATTATTTTATTTTTTGAGAATTATGTATGTTTGTTTCTTTAAATGACCATCACCAGGACCTGATCTGATCATCTACAGATGAGCCAAACGCAGAGATAGTGCTTTGGTCTCTTCAGCCTTCTTCATTAATTTATTTTGCGGATGTGCAGAATCTTTTTTTTTTTTAACAGTTTATTATTTTATTTCTACTATTTTTTTAAACATGTACTGGTCCAATTTCATGCACTGACTGAACTAATGTTGATTATTCACATATTTTTGTGTTAATGTATTTTGATGAAAGAATTGTCAAATGGACAGTTATAAATAATGTTTTTTTTTTCCTGAATAAATATTTCAACGAAATTGCATCCGAAGAGTTTTGGGACTGTGCCGGTTTTTGTTCATGATTAACATGAGTAGTAATTCCTTTAATGAATGGCTTGTAGTTGTAATCCTAATGCCATGACAATGTAAAGCCGACAACTAAAGCTGTCTGTATTAGTGTTGTGTCGTTCGCGAACGATTCGTTCAAAAGAACGAATCTTTTGGGTGAACTAACTGAACTGAATCACTTCCTGAAATGATTCGTTCATCAGTCAGTTTAATTGAGCTCTCAGTCAGCTGCGAGGAAAATGTGATTTGTTAGGCTACAGAAATTCAACTCATTCCACAAGTAATTTGTTGGCAGGAGGATGGGGTGTGTTCAAGACAGTAAATACAACACACTTCTAACAATGCGTGTATGAATTGTTGACTTAGGTGGAGCAACGACTCATTCTTGGGAATCCAAGCAGGTTTTATAGTAAATAATATCCAGTCAAAATAAACATAGTCAGAGCGAACATGATTTGTTTGCAGGGATGAAGTCATTTGTTGGCAGGAGGAATGGTAACATTTAGCGGCAATGATTCAACAACATTGGACTTGGACTGCAATTCAGATATGACATTAACGTTCCTGTGCACAGTTCCCTGGTTCATTTAACAGGGAAAATGCACATTAAATGCAGTTCCTCAGCGGGAGTCGTCGGTGACAGGCAATTAAGAGCAGTAACGAGATAAACGTAGTAAAACATTCCAAGGCAATACATAATCTAAAATGCAATAGCTTGTGCATAGCATTACGTAAAAAAATAAATGCAAGACTGGGCTTCTTTCAACCATTTTTTAATGCAAGATTTAAAGTTTTTAAAAGTAGGCTACTGCACGCGTAGTGAAACCGGCAATATGACAAAACGTGTGGCTGTTGGCTGAGACTGCCTCAGCACACGTTCAGTGATTCGTTCACTGAACGTACTGTAGACAGCGAACATGATTTGTGAGCCCTGAGTGATAAGAGAGTCGCTGAGACGTTCAAGTCCCTACCCGCTCTCCCAACTGTGTCTGGAAGTCTCCAAGTAGGAAGTAGTAGGCTACCAAATATGTTATTTAATAATTTGGTGTTTTGCAAAAATATAAGTAGGGTCGGACTTTGTTATAATAGCTTTCAGTTTGCAAACGGTATCTTTATCCAACTAAATCCTCAGCTCAATGGCTTGCCGTAATTCGTAGTTCAGTGAGTGGCACGTTCAGTGAGCACTGACCGATTCGCTGAACGAATATTTTTGGACGAATCGTTTCAATGAGCTGATTCTAATGAGTCAGTTCACTGAGAAGAACTGCTTTGCCCATCGCCAGTCTGTGTCGCCTGGTTCTGTGCTCTGCAGCACCACCTAGTGTCGCTTCACGGTCACTGCATCTTAACGCATTGAGAGCAAAGTCACATGTATTATATGTGCAGGGAAATGCTTACGCGGGCATTGACACGTGGGTGCAACAGGAGGAACTGACGTCACGGAGTAAAAAGGACGATTAATGGACCATTTTCACAGTAGGGTAAAGTAACTTTCCTGTTCCTATAATTTAAATTGTATTAGGTCGTGTCTGCACCAGCATGGTCAGTGTATATTTACTGGACTAATTGTGTCTGTACTGGTGTAGGTCCTACTGCTGTACCTAAATCAAACAGACCCATAATTAGTGTTATACAGCTGTGTTTTTCGTTCTGTGAAAATGGTCCATGGAAAGATTCGTCCAGATGAGTTAATACATCCACACAGGCTGCACACAGTCGAATAGTCCAAAAAAATACGTCCTATTTACTTTCCTAACCACTTTTCCCTGACTTAATGAGACTTTATACTAGGCTACGTAATGATGAGACTTTACACTAGGCTACGTAATGAGACTTTACACTAGGATACGTAATGAGACTTTACACTAGGCTACATAATGAGACTTTACACTAGGCTACGTAATGAGACTTTACACTAGGCTACTTAATGAGACTTTACACTAGGCTACTTAATGAGACTTTACACTAGGCTACGTAATGAGATTTTACACTAGGCTACTTAATGAGACTTTACACTAGGCTACATAATGATGAGACTTTACACTAGGCTACATAATGAGACTTTACACTAGGCTACGTAATGAGACTTTACACTAGGCTACGTAATGAGACTTTACACTAGGCTACTTAATGAGACTTTACACTAGGCTACGTAATGAGACTTTACACTAGGCTACGTAATGAGACTTTACACTAGGCTACGTAATGAGACTTTACACTAGGCTACTTAATGAGACTTTAACTAGGCTACATAATGAGACTTTACACTAGGCTACGTAATGAGACTTTACACTAGGCTACTTAATGAGACTTTACACTAGGATACGTAATGAGACTTTAACTAGGCTACATAATGAGACTTTACACTAGGCTACGTAATGAGACTTTACACTAGGCTACTTAATGAGACTTTAACTAGGCTACATAATGAGACTTTACACTAGGCTACGTAATGAGACTTTACACTAGGCTACTTAATGAGACTTTAACTAGGCTACATAATGAGACTTTAACTAGGCTACATAATGAGACTTTACACTAGGCTACGTAATGAGACTTTACACTAGGCTACTTAATGAGACTTTACACTAGGATACGTAATGAGACTTTACACTAGGCTACGTAATGAGACTTTACACTAGGCTACTTAATGAGACTTTACACTAGGCTACTTAATGAGACTTTACACTAGGCTACGTAATGAGACTTTACACTAGGCTACGTAATGAGACTTTACACTAGGCTACTTAATGAGACTTTACACTAGGCTACGTAATGAGACTTTACACTAGGATACGTAATGAGACTTTACACTAGGATACTTAATGAGACTTTACACTAGGATACGTAATGAGACTTTACACTAGGCTACGTAATGAGACTTTAGGCTACGTAATGAGACTTTACACTAGGCTACTTAATGAGACTTTACACTAGGCTACGTAATAAGACTTTACACTAGGCTACGTAATGAGACTTTACACTAGGCTACTTAATGAGACTTTACACTAGGCTACTTAATGAGACTTTACACTAGGCTACTTAATGAGACTTTACACTAGGCTACTTAATGAGACTTTACACTAGGCTACGTAATGAGACTTTACACTAGGCTACGTAATGAGACTTTACACTAGGCTACGTAATGAGACTTTACACTAGGCTACTTAATGAGACTTTACACTAGGCTACTTAATGAGACTTTACACTAGGCTACTTAATGAGACTTTACACTAGGCTACTTAATGAGACTTTACACTAGGCTACTTAATGAGACTTTACACTAGGCTACTTAATGAGACTTTACACTAGGCTATGTAATGAGACTTTACACTAGGATACGTAATGAGACTTTACACTAGGCTACGTAATGAGACTTTACACTAGGATACGTAATGAGACTTTACACTAGGCTACGTAATGAGACTTTACACTAGGCTACTTAATGAGACTTTACACTAGGCTACTTAATGAGACTTTACACTAGGCTACGTAATGAGACTTTACACTAGGCTACTTAATGAGACTTTACACTAGGCTACGTAATGAGACTTTACACTAGGCTACTTAATGAGACTTTACACTAGGCTACGTAATGAGACTTTACACTAGGCTACTTAATGAGACTTTACACTAGGCTACGTAATGAGACTTTACACTAGGATACGTAATGAGACTTTACACTAGGATACGTAATGAGATTTTACACAGGTTTAGGGTTTCCCTATTAGGGTTAGGGTTTCCTATTAGGGTTGGGTTTTAGGGTTAGGGGTTATAACCTTGATGGGCCCTTTGAGGATGAGCCCTTCTTGAATAACTTTTGCTCTGAAGGTGGTAGAGACATGTAAGTTGGCTCCCTCCACTAATTTGGGGATGTCCGTTTCCGAGTTTCTACGTCAACTGGAAGTACCCAAAACCACTTCCGTACCTATGTATGACACATATCTCCAGAGAGAATATCCTGCACGGTCTGGGCCACATCATTGGGAAGAGTGGACCTTTGATTGCTCAATGTTTTTCCACACTTATTAGATTCATATAGCATATTAGCAAGATAATAATTACATATCATTTAATGTAAAAGTACACAAAAGTGAATATCCAAATATTCAGGCTCAGCCCTAGTGTACATGTCATTCTTAAGTTTCAACAAACAATCAAACAAACATGGTCGTTTGTTTTCATGAACAGCCGACTGGTGCATCACTCTTTAAGGAATTGTGGGACGGTATCATCTCCTTTCCTTTAGTTAAGGATGGTCCAGTGTACCCTACGCTAAAGGAGATAAGAAAGGAAGCATTGTTTATGCCTCTGTAACAAATATGTAGATCATATTGAAGTGAAAACATTCACTTCATGTTTGAGCCATTTTTAAACCGTTTTCAGAAAAACCCCCCCAGAGATAACAGATTTCCATATTTATTGGTCACAGTGTAGGAATACAGTGATGATGAAAAACCTACATTATCACACCTACATTAACACTTGGCAACAGCGACTGTTCTTCTGCACAGCAGGAACGGTGCATGAGGGGGTTAGGTTTCCAGCACATTGTGTAGCATGGTACATCACTTCATGCATTCATATTGAGGCAGGAGAACTGTCTTGATGTTGACAATTAAAGTAATAAATTACAGTGATAGTTTCAAGTGTTTAAACAATTCCCAATATGTAAATTGAAGTGAACATCTGCCAACTCATATTACAATAGATCCAGGGACTTGTGTTTTATAAAAGGCACTTTTGAAATGACCTCCATCACCCTCAAAGTTCTTTAAAATGTGACGAGAAAATGTAATGTAATGTGTGTATATATATATATATATATAGTGTGTGTGTGTGTATGTGTATATATATAGTTTTACACACACATTTTCTTTCTACAAAATCTCATTGTCATGTACATATATATGAGAGGTTACTTGGAACATTGTTGACCATGGAGGAGGAGGTTTAATGCACATGTGCCTGCTAAAGTAATGTTTTATTACTAAAAGTGAATATTCATTTAATCTAAGGATTTACACACTGGCTCAAGAGATACCAAGACAGTCACACATTCTCACACACACACGCACACGCAAAATGGCACAAAAAGCTTTAAATATATTTCTTCTCCTTCATATAATATTATATGAATACTATAAAATCTAAATTACAAACATTAGTGTATTAGTATTCCTTTCCAACAATGGAAACCCCACACACCTTATTGTCAATAGTTTTCATTCTTCCCAGTGTACTGGATTACCAGTACGATTGATTGATAAGCACTTACTACAATGCGATTCCAAAAGGATGCACAAATAGTGATACTGGTATCGGATATCGTTCCATTACCGGGTATAAAACTATTGGCGAATATGCCCAAAAAAAGTCAAACACCAATATCTACATCATTTGTCGGTTACTATAGAAAGCAATTTCATTTTCCACTTGCTTGACAATGATAGGTGAGAATGTATCTAATGGAGATTAATGGATCATAACTGAAAGTAATTATGCTCCAATGAATAAACAAATCCAAGTTAGTGTTGTAGTCAGGGCTGTAGTACTCAAGTCCGATCTTGGTCTCGAGACCAATTTTTGATGGTCTTGGTCTCGTCTTGGACTCCGAGTGAATTTGACTTGGTCGTGAATCAGTTTCGGATGAATTGGTCTCGGAAGACTCGCTCTGAGAAGAGACCAAAGCCATGTTCGAAATTGCAAAGCTAGTTTTTACTACTGTATTACCCACAGCGAATGCTTAAATACTCAGAGAAGTTGATATGGTATCTAGCCATATCATCAAGTGACATTACGTTGGCTTCTCCAAAAATTGCATATTCTTGCCCGGCAATCGATATAATGGTAACCGTGGTCATTCAATATCACTGACCTTGGGAAAGGCTCAACACAGTGGGCAGAGTGAGGTTACTGTGGCTAAATTATGACTCCCCCAAATTGTCACATCAGCCAATGATTGATATATTTTACAGTATGTAATAATCTGTATGATGACACAGTACATGATCTGTATGGGGGAGTATGCTAAAGCATTAGTCTAGAGTGGTTATATTGAAAAAAATATTTGTTCTGTTGGCCTGCAGTAGAATGGCAGCGGTAAAACTTAAAAAGTTATTGATTGCAATTGAAGGGGAAAGTTTTACATCCAAAACAAAAAAAGAAATCAGACAATACACAGGTAGGTAATGATGTCATTGCAGTTGTGGCCTCGACTGGTCTCAGTCAAGGTGTCAAAATGCAGTCGACAGACCTTCAAAATGTGGTCTTAAGACCGGTCTCAAGAGCAAGACCGATCGTGAGTACTACAACACTAGTCCAAGTGTACTTTTATGAACAGATTAGATACTTTGATGAAAATGTGATTAAAGTTCAGGAGTCTAAACTTTAATCACAGTTCAGACTCCTGAAGATGAATCGACTCATCGTTGCAGCCTTACACGCTAGCTCTCCTAGCTCAGCACTAGCTCAGCGGCGCCACGGCCTCGAGGTCCGCCTGAGCCTCGGGGTCTGGCTGCACCAGCCGTGCGCTGAGGAAAGGGCTGAAGAAGAAGTCAAAGCCGAACTGCAGCGCGTGCTGCACAGAGCGTCTCCAGTCCTGCTCGATCTTGAACTGCCGGCGGTGGCGGCGGCCGGCGGGCAGGTGCACATCCCCGCCGCACGACACACAGTGCACCGCCTTCAGCTCGAACACGGGCCACTTGGAGCCCAGGCGGCCCTCCAGCACGGTGCTGAACTCCAGCAGGCTGCCCGCGTCCAGGTGCAACAGCACCGGCCCGAACTCGCTGCTGGCGCGCAGCACAATGTCCTTGGTGGCGTCCTCGTCCTCCACCGCGCC
>JAOPHQ010003622.1:0-16676 GCA_030340625.1 Merluccius polli | reverse complement strand
TTTACGATCCTCCTGCAAATTAGCTATGTTCAACTACCAGGTGTTTCATATTGTATTCTTTTTTTTTTATTGTTGCCAAGCCAACATTGTGCAGGGCACAGAGACACGTTGACACAATTACCTCTTTTCAGTTGTCGTCTGTTTTTTGTTATTTTATTCATTTATGTATTCATATTTCTATGAATAAATATGAACTGTGACTTCGCCGGCAACGGCAAAGACATCTCTGTTGTTTCTCCCCCCGCAGCCTGTTTGAATGGGGAGCCCACATGTGGGATCGCGTCAAGCCGCACGCAGCAGATCGAGCCGGGCAGGAAGTTAGAAAGTAAAAGCCATAGCGCATCCGGTCAATTTTCAAAATAAAACCCCCTCCCGGTCGAACACGGCCACACATCTTTGATCCGTGTTGTTCATCACTGGACTTTAACTGTATTAACTTTGTCTGTAGGCTACAGCACAACACAATAGGACATAACAACAATAAACAATACAATTAAACCAGACAAAAAAAGAAAACATTTAACTATATAGCTTACTTACTCATGGTAAAAGCACAAAAAGTGTGTTGCGGGCGTAATGTTTGAAATATGCCCACACTCATAATATATATCAACAGCAAGTCCACTTCGGACAGGCAAAAGTGTGTTGCGGGCGTAATGTTTGAAATATGCCCACTCATAATATATATGCCCCCCCCCCCCCATATCTACCATTTGTTCACCCATTCCCAGTAACGCGCATGCGTGTAGCAGAGCAAGGCACCAGGCAGGCGGCATGATTGGCACCTTGTTGTGTTATGTGCTTTTCCCATTATCCCGGTTTTTGTCCAGTCGATCCTCAGGTAATGGTTGCTTGAGTTGGCAGTCGTGGTGTTGTGTGCTGAAAAATATATATCCTCAACTTTGGTGTGTTGGGTTGAAGGCGTTTTAGTAGCCAACGGCTGCACATGAAACGAGATTGAGAGTTGCCATGTCATTTTACGGTGTCATACTATTGCAGTTACTTCTATGGTAAACGTAGGATTTGAGCAGTGCATTTCGCATTAAAAAAACACATTCTGTATTAGTTTATTTCCATAGACGTGAACCGACACCGGATTGCCATCCATGCTTGTCTATATTTAGAGGCGTTAGCGGCGCGTCCAGGTTTCTAGGACGTAGGATGACGTCAGGGAGCACGTGCGAATGTTTTGGTTCGGAGCCGCGGTTTTTATTATTTATTTAGTGTGCTTAGCAATTTATGTCGGCTCAACATCACTCAACCTGTGTGTGTGTGTGTGTGTGCGCGCGCGCATGAATAATGAATTACCACTATAGTGTTTGTGTCTTATGGGGCTGCGGTCAGGGAGCTATGTCTGTACATTATGGAGTAGAATGTCTAGTGTTCAATCCTGTGTGTGTGTGTGTGTGTGTGTGTTTTCCTGCTTTTTAAAAAACAATATTTTATTTTATTATTTGTTTAACTTTCAGCTATCCCAAACCCGGGTATTTCCGGTTCTTGCATTAATGGCAAGCAGGTGCGCGAGGGCGCAGACCACCGTCACAGTGACGCGTCGCCATGCGAAGGCGCGAGGGACCGGCCGCGCGACGCTGGACGCCGTCCGCGGGAGGCGTCTGACGTGAATCTCGACGACGTGAAAGCGACCTCAGGCTCCGGCTCGGCGGGTCACCGAGCGACACCGTCGGGGGATAACCCGGTTCGGGTCGCGCCGCAGCACGGCACCGCTAGTACGCCAATGGACACGTGGCTACCTGTAGTACTACCTGCGGGTACCGGGGAGCCATGCGGGGTCCAGGCGCCGCCGCTTCCGCTTCCAGCGGGGGAGCGCTGGGATGAGTACTCCCAACACGCAAAGGAGGGCATGTTGGACCTGCGGTCCCTGCTGTCGGACGGGCAGACCCACCAAGCGGACCAGAGGCAGGAGGAGACCGGGACCGAGGGGGAGGGGGTCTGTTGGCCCCGGACCGGGTGGCACGTGTGCACGGGTCCGGGCCTAGCAGACGTGGTCCACTGCCCGCTGCTGCCCTTCCCGTCCATGAGCTACTACCCCGTATTCCAACACACAGAGCCTTTAGAGGGTGAGTGTTCGTGTTCATTTGATGGCAATGTGTTGTTTTTTTCTTTTTTTAATGTAGCTTTTACTGCAGTTTTTCATGCTCAAGCTTAGTTAAATGGAGCATGTCACGTGCATCTCCTTGCATGTGCCTGTCTGTATTTGTGTGTGTGCATGTATTTCAGGCCTGTGTGTGTGTGTGTGTGTGTGTAAAAAGTTGAGTGATAAAAGAATTTCCCCAATGTGGGATTAATAAAGGAAATCTTAATGTGTAAAGTACTGTATTGTCATGTATTTTGGTTGAAGACAAGAAGAGTTGAAATAATACACAATGCACAACATTTATAATAATAATAATAATAATAATGCATATCTTGGATGAAGTGATTATATTTTATAGGCCTACTGGCGGTATAGTAGTACCCATATATATATATATATATATTGCCTGATTCCCCAGTGGTTTGGAGAGTCTGGGAGGAGGTGAACGAGAGCCAGACTGCCGCAGGGGAACCGGTTTGGACCCCCAGCTCCTCTGATGCAGACCACCAGTGTGCCTTGTTCCACTTTACCGTCATGTCCTACAACATCCTGGCCCAGGACCTGCTGGAAGCCCACCCGCAGCTGTACTCCCACTGTCCACTTGAGGTGCTAGACTGGAGCAGCCGCTGCAATCTGCTCCAACAGGAAATACTCAAATGGATGCCGGATGTATGTGTGACCACCACCTCTCTCTTTATTGAGTTATTGCCGTGAGGTCATTTGTTGAAGTCTTAATTGTCGGGTGGCAAGCAGCTGATGGTGCATTGTGTCCCATGTGTAGATCATGTGTCTTCAAGAGGTCCAGGAGAACCACTACACAGAGCAACTGCATCCTTTCCTCGCTCAGATCGGTCGGTTTCGGTACTTTATTTTCAGCAGTTTGTCAGAATCAGAAGGATTACAAGTTTCATCACAATATTCTCAAATATCGATGGATAATGATTAATTTGATCCAATTTGTTTCATTGTTTGTACATAGGTTGAAATCAAGATGGTTTAAGTTTCCACACAAACGTTTTTAATATTGTGTTATGAAATGTTTCAAACCAGTCAATATACAGATCCACATCAGTGGATTGTCACACCCCCTAGTGGACAATGGGAGCATAATATGATTCAACTTTCCTGGACCCTAGGCTACAAATGTGTGTACAAGCGGCGAACCGGGACCAAGACGGATGGCTGTGCTACCTGTTACCGCGGCGACCGGTTCTCTGAGGTTTCAGCCAGCCTTCTGGAGCTCCTCCGGCCAGGAACAGAGCTCCTGGACCGGGACAACGTGGCCGTCGTTCTGCTGCTCCGGCCCATTCCCACCCCGGGGTCGTTGGAGGACACCGCAACAGCCCCGCCCATCTGCATCGCCAACACTCACCTACTGTTCAACCCCCGGAGGGGAGACGTGAAGCTGGCCCAGTTGGCCATCGTGCTGGCAGAGATCGACGCCACGGTCAAGGCCTTCGAGAGCAGAGGTCAGCAATGCAATGTGATCTTGTGCGGGGACTTCAACGCGGTTCCCTATATGTCTCTGTACCAGTTCATCACCTCTGGTCAGCTCTACTACCACAGCCTCCCGGCCTGGATGGTGAGGCCACAGAAAACTACATTTACATTTGACTTGCTCGGCCTTTAGCGGGCGCTTTTGTCCTAAGCGACTTATGATTATAATGATCGATGCCATCATGGTACTCCAACTGGGGGGGAAAAAAACACAGCAAGTCGGTCCCATATGAATAAATTGGGTCAGGTTATTGTTACAACTTGGCTATTTTGTGATATCTTTGTGTATGGCAGGTGTCGGGTCTAGAGGATCTGTCCTACAAAGCTCATCACTACAGGTACAGACTCTATGCCCCGCTGTGGCCCAGCTCTCTGGGGGTGACCGCCGGGTGTCAGTACACCGCCAGCCAGGAGAAGGATAAACACAGTAACAAAGGAGGTTGGTCTTTTCTTAAACTCTGTGGAACACAACACTGGATTGTGATGCCACGGACCGAAGTCCCATTCATTCTCTACTGACATAACTAGTGGCTATTTTCTTCTCACTGTTAGGCAGTCATGTCAGACTTGACTAACTTTATTGTATTTCTCATTCATGTGCAGGGAAGCTCCAATACAGCCATGAATTTCTTCATGGGCTGCGCTTCTGTCCAGCGGCGTGCGTAAGGCCCGTCGACCTGGAGTTTATTCCATACGTGACTGACAGTACACCAGGTCTGGTCCAGTCTCCTCCTCCTAAGTTAAATGTGTTTTCATGTCCTCTTTATTAATCGCTAGGATGGTTTCTCCCCCCCCCCCCTCCCCCCATTTTATTTTCCATAGATATCTCTGGGAAGAACTTCCTTCAAGCACCAAGGTAGGTTAAGATAATGGTGTCCAAAGCTCTTCGTAGTTCATAGAAAAATGCTGTTTCTGTACGAAAATGTATAAAAACTTGGCGGAAAAATATTTCCAAGACCATATTTACGATGGCCAACCCCATGCCAAAATATTAATAAAGAAACAATGAAAAATGTATGACTTTTTCACATCAACAAATGGATGGAATTAAGTAGTAATAAAGTACTAAAAAAATACAAATGATCATTTTTGAAAATGTATAAGTAATACATTTTTTCTACCACAGCATGGGTCCCACCATCAGTCATGGGCTGAGCCTGCGCTCGGTCTATAAGCACGTTCTCCCAGGGTTAGGCCATCCAGAAGTCACCACCCTGCACTCTGAAGCAGGCGCTGCAGTCGACTACATCTTCTACACCCCGAAAGGTGACCGACTGACCGTCAGATTACTGTCGAATCACACCTTGAGGCCTTTCAAAGCAACAACATGAAAAAAAGTACAGAATGTGTGAATCGCAATGGATAAAGATACTTTTGTTGTGTTTGTTTTCTCAGGCGATGGATCGCTTCTCAGTGGAGCCTTGAGCTGACTGGCTATCTCTCCCTCCTGTCCGAGGAGGTCCTGTGGTCGATGAAGGGCCTACCCAATGAACATTTTGCCTCTGACCATCTCAGCCTCTTGGCCAAATTCCAGCTGGACCTGAGCGCTGCATTATAGAGGAAGAAGGCATTGCACCTGGGAGTTATTAACGGTTAACAGTTAACAGTAACCGTCCCCAGGCAAATGTTTTCTTTGCCCTTTTAACACTTTTAAGACACTTATGTATGGGACACGCCTGGAAGTAGTGCTTGCACCAAAGAAGTGCAGGCACAAAAATATTGTTTTGCTTAAAAGTGCCACTATGGGAATATATAATCCTGTTAAATGTTGTTTTGTTTTTTTCTAAATGTGTTTTTTTTAATAGTTTATACTATTACACAGATTTAATTTCTGAGACGTAGATTCATTGGCTTTTAGTTTCCCCAGATTATGGCAATTGTTTTAAAATTTAAATGTATTGTTTTTGGGGAATTCATGTTAAACTGTTTGTTCAGTTATGTTATTTCAAATGGTAGAAGCAAGCAAATGTTTTCCATATTCAAGTTACAGTATGCTGTATCAAAGGAAAAATAAATGTCCTAATGTATCCGCTATCGTTCAAGTCTTTATTCAAACAGCCACATACATTAAGCATATGTCTAGTCTTCCTCCTGCTTAACGAGACACGATCGTGTGTGTGTGTGTGTGTGTGTGTGTGTGTGTGTGTGTGTGTGTGTGTGTGTGTGTGTGTGTGTGTGTGTGTGTGTGTGTGTGTGTGTGTGTGTGTGTGTGTGTGTGTGTGTGTGTGTGTGTGTGTGTGTGTGTGTGAGAATGAATAATGAATTACCACTAGTGTTTGTGTCTTATGGGGCTGCGGTCAGGGAGCTATGTCTGTACATTATGGAGTAGAATGTCTAGTGTTCAATCCTCAGTGAGAATCCTATTTAAAACCTGCACATCGCACTGTTGAGTGGCTTTTAAATGTAATGCATTAAATGTGGAAACCGTACACTGATGTCTCTCCAAACACATGGGCAGAGAGTCGGTTGGAGGAAAAGTCTTCTGTAGTTTACTTAAACCCTGTAACAAAACCAGACCTTATCGATGCACTCAAGTGGATCACGTTTGTGCTCAACTGTTTGCTTATTTTGTGCAACTTGGACTATATAGTATGCATACATCACATTTATATTTTATCCTCTTCGTATGCCTAAACACAGTTCATGATGTATACATTATCATCTAATGTGGGTCACTGTTATGCTTTTGACTGTGACAAACCCCCACTGCTAGGGTCTGGACATTGTCAGGTTTCTCCATGTGCAGTCAGGGTGAAGTACCCATCCCCGAGAGCAGCTTGGATTGTTTTTATAGCATCTCCTCCCATCAGCATAACACTCATCCAGCAGCTGCACCAGTAAGACATAAAATATGTATCCAGCAGGCCCTTTCAAACGGCCATAAAGACGCATATATGATTTAAAAAAAAAAGGGGTTTTGAAATACATCCATATAGCCTCAACCGGACTTATCTGCATTAAAAAAAAATGTTTTTCTTCCTGGTCCATTGTATCCTTTCATACATCATGCTATGCAAAGGAGATGAAAGGATGTTGTGATTTATATGGCCATATAAAAAAAAAAACTTTATTACCAGTGGAACAGACAACTTTGAATCTCCTTTTATAGTGCTGGTGTCAAGATTTCTTTGTATACAGGGGGGACTTGTTTGGAGATCTGCCAAAACAACCCAGGATATTTAGCTGGTTCTCTTTAGTTTTATGTGCAAGAAGCTGACAGGACACTGCAATTCATTTGAAATCTGCCCCTATAGACAGACCCTGTGCCTCATAGGCCTTATTCTAGCATATCACTCAATTTAATCTTTCCATCCGACAGACACCATTTTGTTTAGTTGGCGTCACACAGGTAGTAGGCAACGCTTTGGCAAATGACAAACCAAGTCCATTGCTGTTGCGTGACAAGAGGTCCTTTTATTGTGACAATATTGGCCGGCAGAAACGAAAAGTGGTCCTTTTGACACATCCATAGTGTTTATTTTGATACTGTAGATCAACGATAATCTTTTGGTACAAAGCAGTGCCGTTTCATAGCATTGTGATGAAAACATCTAAACACATGAAAGTCTGCACTGGCGTTACAACAGTGCTTGGTTAGTTAAATGTAGTAAATCACGTGTGATTAGTAATACTGAAGGAGCTACACAATGACAGGAACCTGTTTTAAAGCATAACAAATCCAGACAAATGCTGTAAACCCACCTATGTGCACCATGCGTATAATGTAAAAAACTCACTTGGACAACCCTTAAAGTTGCCAAGGAACAGGGTAGAAAAAAACGCTACAAATAAGGCCAGGGAACACGTAACAAGTAAAAGGTTATCCACGACAAAACAATGTCTATCTCTGAAAAGTGACACACTGCTCGCCGGTAAAAACTGTATCCGTCTTAATTTCTTCATATATTTCACATCAACGTTTCTCTTATCACTTTTCATGCTCATAAAATGTTATGTATGATGTGATAGTTCCCCCCGTACTAAACCGCACATCTCCATTCTGTAGATGACATGCTAATGGTTTTCGAGAAGATAACAAAAAGGGCTCATACAACAGGAGCTGTTCATTTCAAGGCTAGTCTAGAGAATAGAAGTTGCACTGCTGTATGCTTAGGTAGCTAAAAGTGTTAAGAGTTTTAAAAAAAGAAATGAACTACGGCTGCGGTTTTTCCTCACTTTATATTCATTAAAAGGCACAAGGGTAGTGGTTTGCCAACTACTCACTATAAAAGCAGGTGCTGCTCTGCAGAGCTCAAGATTTAAAAGTACATTACATGTATTTTATACAAGTACAGTATAGAACATAACGATTAAAAAAATGCACACACAACCAAGTTCTTTCAAAGAGCCAATTTTCCCACACGGCAACCTGTGATATGTCTATTAGCACATTTACATTAATTTGTTGTCTTGTCTGTCTCTTGAAAAGTGTTTGATTCAAGTCATGTATTTCCCCATAACTGCCATGTATGAATGAACGTGTGCAGTACAATGTTTTGCACCCACAAAGTTGCTGGTGACCTATTCAACGACAGGCCCCCGGAATAGGTTAACCGGTACATTAGATTCGAAGCTCAAACACACAGCAATAACCTTAAAGGGTCTAGCACCTTGTAAATAAGTCTCGTTTACGTAACAGGTCGAGTTTTAAGTCCTCCCTTAGACTCGGATCTGATATCCATTCATATCTGTGGGTGGTTTCTTCTCCAACGCTTTCTTCTCGGTGGAAGGTCTAAAACACACAAATCACAAACACATACAGTACGAGAGTCACATTGTTACCTTGGATCCAACACAAAGCAACCATCGCACTCCATCTCATAGCAAGCTCTGAATATATCAATATATCAAAACCCTTTCCATCCATTTGTATTATGTTTGGCTGGAGCACAGAAGCCAGGCTTACCGTCTCTCTATGTGGCTGATCCTGCGCATGGGGCTGCCAGGGCCTCGCAGGGGAGAGCCCATGCTGTTCCTCCTGTCTTTGGTGGGAGAGGGTGGTGCGGCTTTTCCTATCTGTCGATGGAAGAGATAACACGATTGTTAACACGGTTACTAAGTAGAGGATTGTACATGAATCTGAAAATGACGCCCGGTTTAAAAATACGCTTTTCATGTATTCAACAACAGCTTGATAGAGAGACTCGGGAGCAGCTGAAGCGTGTGTGTGTGTGTGTGTGTGTGTGTGTGTGTGTGTGTGTGTTGACGGTTGGCGCCGGCCGTGCGTGAAGCTCAGTGCGGCCCGGGCCATCCATCACGTTGTTGTTTTTTATTTATTTTTTCTAATGCACTCAGCTCAGCATCATGGCTGCCACCATTAGCGTTAGCACCACCGAGAGACAATGAAAGGGCATCGTCTGACAACGCCGGCCGCTTAAAAATAATGGGGGTCAGCTTACTGTCGCCGTGCACAGAGGACTGGCACGTCGACAGGAATTCAATTCTAATATGTGTGTGAAGTCATCTACATGGGGATCTCATCTCCCAAAAGAATAAGCGTCGTCACATTTTCCATCATTTTCCATCATGTTTGTGACAGTGAGGAAACGGGACAGTGAGGAAAGCCCCGACTCTTACCGCACGTCTCGCTGCCTCCCCTCTCTGTTTCTGTCTGTCTGTCTGTCTGTCTGTCTGTCTGTCTCTCTCTCTCTCTCTCTCATCCTACTGTACCTTCAGCCTCATGTCTCGGGTGTGTCTCTCCAGCTCCCTCCTCAGCTCCTCCTTGGGCAGCCGGTCCACGTCCAGCACCGAGTGCTTCCACTCGATCTGCTCCACGCTGTGCACGTCGTGGGACACGTACTGGCCGATCTTCACCTTGCGCAGGGTGTGCCAGTAGCCGCGGTACGCCCCCTGGAACTCCTGCAGCAGGTCGGCCAGCGTGCGAAACTCCAGGTGCTTGAACATGAGGTCGTCCCGCCGGCTGATGCCCAGCGCGCCGAAGCGCCCCCCGCTGTGGATGCCCAGCACGATGTGGTAAAAGTGGTTCCCTGAGAACTGGGTCTTAAAGCTGAGGGGGAAGCGCTCCACGCCGGGCAGGTTGGTGGTGAGGTAACTGGACGCCCGGCGGGGGGGGCTCTCATCAAGGAGAAACTTCGAGGACGACGGTTCGTCTGACACACAGAGGAGCTTGCCCCCCCCGTTGCCCTCCAATTCTGGAGACTGGGCTCCAAGCACATAGTGGGGGGGGGGGGGGGGGGGGGGCGTGGCTAAATATTGTAGACGTATAGCGATCGAATTAGAACGGCGCGAGGTAAAAAGCACACAGGTGGCGAACACCTCTGAGCCTCACTTTAACATGTAAACAATTCAGGCTAATGTTACCGTAGTCATTGGGATTGAGATAATGAGTATTACTGTTAAGGGGGGGGGGGGGGTACAAATGTGTTATAGAATACAATTTAACATAATACTTATAGCTAGCGGTCGATCCTTGTTTTCCGTTAATCCAAGATGTTCTGTGAGTGAAAAGATACATTGCGAGGATCACAGCCTCCAGACACTTGATTGGCAGAACTTCCCTGGTCATCTCTTTAGCAATGTCCATCAACCTGCAGAAAATAAGAGGAAAACACACAGTTTACACACACATGTGAGACATTTACACACAGAGACGCACGCTGACACTATTCCTACCAGGAAGATAATCAAGAAAGATTTTTGATATTTCGACATTCGCATAAAACCTTAGCCGGTAAACCGAGGGCAATCAAACGCCTCTGTTGTTGTGACATGGCCAATTGACGAGCCCTGACCCAGGGAGCCCTGCCCTCAAGCCTTGGGCTGCACACAGGTGGAACCACAGCGAATCCCCAAACATCCTCTTTCACGTCCCGGGCCAGCTGTCCGGTTCCATTATTTCACATCTGCATTGTCCCATGCACTGCCAAACATCAGACATGGCCGCCCACCCAGAAACATGACAGAAGACGAAAACAAAGGCTGGCAGTCGGCCTCAAAGGATTAAATACAATGTGGCTTACGCAGTGAGAGGACGGCTCTTCTTGATCTCGAAAAACTGTGTTCCAGTGTGATTGTACCTGGAAGACACTGTTAAAGTTAAATAACAGAAACAAGTCTGGGAGCACTTTGGTAGGGCAATCAGCATCACATCACTAGACTAAAAGGCCCAGCTGTAGCGTGCTTCGTGATGTTCGTAGATTTGTTAGTAAATTATGAATGAGTGCTTGCCAGGGGTGGGGATAGTGTTTGTTTTATGCAGAACATACTCACTAGTGACCTACTTCCTCTGTCACTGTTTAGCCTATAATATATTAATCCCATTGTGTCAAAACGGCTGAGGTGTGTACTCGTAGATCTTATACAGTATTCACCCATATGTTTAACTTGCGCCGATCGGTTTGTGTAGCAGAGGATTGAACTGCTATGGATGTGGCTTGTGAAAGACCTGACACATTCTATTTAACTCTTGCGAACGTGTTATTTACAAGCCAGATAAATAATAAAGATGATTAGCTCATTTCTCAGATGGTTACAGTCTACAGCTCTAACACAAAGCAGATATCGTGTACAAGGATACTGCAGATCCCTGATGTATTTTTGTATGGCTTCCAGACGTTGTGGGATACTCGTGGTGGGTTGGTATGTAGGCACACTCGGTATTGGAATCTGTTGGACAGTGGACACAAACAACAGCGTTGGACATTAAACAAGCCCCATATTGACTGCAGCTGGGGGGGATGTGCATGTGAACTTCCAGCTTTCATACATTGTCTGCATTTTTTTGTACAACCCCAGACATCACCCTCAGGCTGCAGCACATTCTGCATACATGTGCATATATTTATTCGAGGAAAAAAACTTAAATCGGTGACACATCCGTGGCGGTCCATGGTGTTGAGATGAGAGATGGTGGAGTTATATACTGTCAGGTGGTTCTAGCTCGGTTCACCGACCTTGGGCAGATCCGTGGCCCGCCGTATCCCTCTGCCCACCGCCTCGCCCTCGGGGTGAATGCGGGCGACGTGCCGCCACATCCTCTCCCAGGTCTCCTCGTCCACCGGCAAGCCTCCCCTGTTGACGAAGAAGGGCACCCCTCCGTCCCTCAGCTCCTCTTCGTCCTCCAGCTCCTCATCCCTCTCCTCCGTGGAGCCCGCCGCCGTGGCCCTAAGCATCCCTCTTTGGGGAAAAACAAAGAGCAGTTCTGGCACTGAAATGCTGCACAGGTCACACGCCCGCGCTAATCTTCTTGCAGGTTTAGTGCTATTAAAAGTCCAACAGGAGATGGCCAACTCATGACCTCCAGTAGCTGATGTCTGTCTCTGTCTGTCTGTCTGTCTCTCTTAACAAAGTAAAAGTGCAGAGATCAACCCCCCTCACCCTCCTCCTCATCCCCAAGTGTTGCGCTTCAACAGCACAGAGAAGAGGATGAAGAGGAAGCAGCACAGACTCTTACAAATGTGCACACATCATATCATCATAACATATACTCTGCTACTATACTTTGCATTTGGTTCACCGATCAGTTCATTTAGCAGCCACACAGATGGTCAGATTGAGCTAACTCGCATACAAACGCAATTCATGTTTTGCCCTGACTTTTCTTTTATGACACATTGGAAAAAATAGGATGGCATGGCTTACTCAAGGGATTGCATTTAACAACCCAATCCGACGGCTTGATCTTTTAAAACGACGACCGCGACGGATACGTCGTGAGACCAGGCCCACGGCACTCAAACTCAGACACCATTTGAATTTAAAAAAAAAACTGGAAACAGGCAGGAAAGCAGGAAACTAATAGGCTGCAAATATTATTATTTTCCTCCAGCACCGTTATCCTCCCTCCCCCAGAGGTCATTCAGTCTATTGATCCGGTGACTCGGTGAAGCCGGATTTGTCCGTTTCTTGACACTTCCTCGCTCGATGATCTCATTTAATACCGCTGCATCTCCATCCCCAGAAACCACCGTTACTTCAGTCTTTGTTCATCTTTTTTAAACGCTTCTTGGCTTCAGTGATCGCTGATCAATGCCATGCCTCAGACACTCCCAGCCCTCCGAGAGCCGCGCATGCTCAGTGCGTTAAGCGCAGGGAGTTTTATTTTTAACCGCATCGTATAATTAATTGAAACGCGACATTTTTTGTCTGAATGAATTACACTTTACACATTGTAGTACATACAAAAAAACATTAAAAAATATAAAACATACCTTTTTTACGATATACGCCGTTTACGATTACGTCATCGCCTTGTACTATTTTCCAAACGCCCCTTTTGAATCAATTGGGTGTAAATGTACTTTGTTCCTGCGATGTTTACAAACTATGGCAAACAAGTTGACGATTAAGTAAATTAATAGGAACATATGTACAAATGTCAGTATATTTCTGATTCACCTGAACAATGTCCAATCGTCATTATGAAAACCATGACATGTTATATTCCTTATGAAAACATCAATTTCTGCAGAGTATAAAATTCTGTTTTATTACCAAAGCAGTTTATTGAAATGTCATCTAATCTGTCAACTGTTTGCACAGCTATCTCATCGGCAATGGTAATTTACAGCTGTTCCTCACAAATGTAAATGTTATGTGCCATGACAAAGAAAACAAGAGAAACCACTAACACTGCAAGCACATTAAAAGGACTAATGGCATACTCCATGTACAAAACTGACAAATGAAAAAAATCCCTTGATTTGCTTTTTTATTTACAAATAGGTCATGTATATCAAGTTATCCTCCAAATCCATCCAACACCATGTCACAATATAAATGCAATATTAACGGAAAACAGTTGCAAACTATTTTTATTTACAGCTCTAGTTCGATTGGCCAGACTTAAACTCTTGGCGCGCCAAAGTCATCTGGCATTCTTTCAATATTGTACCTGAGGGGAGAAAAAAGTGCAGTTGTCCATGAATTCATCCGTTATCATGTGTTCTGGAAATAGTGATAGCAAGTGCATGTTTAGTTACCTATGGCTGGAGATGTACATGATCGGCACTCCAGGAATCTTCCTGATCCGTCGCTTCAGATCTCGATCCACAGTAGCCACGATATAACACTTGTGCTGTGAAAGCATTGCGTTCAGTAATGGAAGTATAAGAATAATTTCAACGATTTTTAGTAAAAACCTGCTTGGCCATTAGCTTTCTGGATGGTGTAATGCATTTATGAACAACAATGGCAGTCAGGACAGGCAGTGAGCTAATAAACATTTTTGTGTCAATATTAAAAAAAAAGGGACCTTCACCTTCACACATCAAAACTGTCAATACAATTGAGGTGAATAAGGTATACCTGCGTCACCCTCTGGACTAAGCAGTCATCAGCATATGTTCCCTTGTGTGTGCAAGGAAGTCGTTCAAAGCGAGGATCTTTAGCTATCCTATAGAGAGAAAAAACAGACAAGAGTTGAAGGTGCTTGAAATGATTCCTTCAGAAAAAGGTGTGTACACAATGTGCTCATACAAATCAAACCGCAGGTACCTGAGCGCCACTCTGTACTTCAATCCAAGTTTTTCAAGCTCAGCCATAACACAGTCGGTAATACAGGGGATACCTTGATGTGAAAATAAAAAGAGTGTATAGTAGTAAAGTAATGCTAGTGAATAGTGCTAGTGTCTTGTCCATGTTGATTTGACATACTTACATTTGGCGTAAAGGCAATCCATCATTGACTGGACAACATCTAATTTGGCCTTGATGGAAAAGTTGATGAAATTGGTATCAACCAGAATGTTGTATGGTGGACCAAGTTGAGTATTGTACTGGAAAAACAGACACGATGGATACTTGGTCCTGTACAGAAAAAAAATGTAAGAAGTATGAGGTCACAGGCCATAAACAATCACCCGATTTAATGTTTTTTTCCAGGTCAACTCACACTTCTTTTTCCTTTAGCGCTGAAGGATCCACCTTTTTTTTTTCCTGTCCTTTAGCACGATCTTTTTCCTTTCTAGAAAAATAGGTTTCAGTTTAGTAAAAATGTAAAAAGACATTATCCTCAACAAAAGATACACACATTTTTGTAATAAGTACAGCCACATAACCCATATTTATTTGTAATAATTGCCACACTTAAGGTAGTTCAAAATACACATTCACTCTTCAATGCATTCTGAAGCAGACAACCATTTCAGACAACATTTAGTTGTTTAAGGTAAGAGCTGGTAAATATGTCGATATTATATCGACATTGTGATATGAGACTAGATATCGCCTTAGATTTTCTTTGTTTTAAAGGCTGCATTTACAGTAAAGTGATACACAAATGAGATGCATTCACACATAATTTTGGCCATATCTCCCAGCCCTACATAAGGTATAACCAAAACCTAGTCGGCTGGTGCTAGAACTTGTTTTGCTCATCACATCCAACAACAATGGCAGCAAAAACATCATACTGCGAAAAGCTTTCAGGTCAACTATTTTGAGCCATCAATGTATCTTGTGTGTTGCACAAAAGGCCAAACCATAATCCGACGACAACATATTGCGTCAAAGCATTGGACTATAACGTATCAGCTGACTATGGTATAGACAGACATTCAGTATCTAAACAAGTCCCGTTGGACTGCTAGGAAGCTAATGCATACATCTACTCAAGAATTAAAATGACTTACAGTCGTTGATCTTTGGGACCAATCATTCTTTTCATCGCAGCATACCTCTTGGTCTTCTGCTTCCCCTACATTTAAAACATGAATAGATGGATAGATAGAAAACATATGATTAATCCCCAGGGACTGTAATCATCCAGGACGGTAGCAAGACAACGCAACTGCTAAATACTACTCGACATATGGTCCTTCATTCACTGATTGGGAAAGGTAAGAAACAATGAACACTACATTTAACGTGAACGACATAATGATATGTGGACAGTATGCACACTCAAAAACCGACGTAATAATACACATGGGATGGACATGTCTATCGAATTTAGCCGGCTAACTTGTTAGCCAAGTTAATCGCCAGCGAGTATAACGTAGGTAGTAAGACATGGTTCAATGTTGAGTTAATACATGACGACAAATATAAACTGAAGACCCATATTTTCTTAGAAAAAACGCACAGTTCTCAAATGTTAAACACTACGTTACCATGATAAAAAAAATCCGCTAAACACCGTTTTTATCCCGTCCCTCGTGGAAACCCGACAGTGACTACTTCACTGACGTCATTAGTAAGCGACCGCCCTGTGTTTTCCGGTGATACGCTAATGGGGACGGGTAGGTGCCTCTCTATTAATGCATTCATTTATGTCCATATTGTGACGCGCGGGTTTTGGTTTTGGTCGTCGTTACGAATAGCCTCCGAAAAGGTTCACGTCGAAGACAGAGATGCGCCACGTGTCATCATTTTAATCACGCTGACATCGATGGCTACTGGGTTAGCTGCTGCTCGGTGTGTTTAGCTAACGCCGCAGGTAGCGACAGTCAGTTTCACGTCGGTTCTAGCTGGACACAGACCGCAGTGTCCATTATAGTTTAAACCGTATTACCAATACAATGCTTTATCGGATCTGACAATCGCATTGCGTGTGTGTGACTGACTGTCCCTTGAAACGCGTCCAACCGTCAAAGTCTTTGTTTTTGTATTGACACCATCAATACTTCGGTTCCTGTTTTTTTTTTGGCTTTAAGGCTTATTGCGAGGCGTCTTTCGACTTTCGTCTCAGTGCTGACATTGTTTTTGCTGGACCTTGATACGGAAGCAGCCTGTAAATGTCGACCCAACAGCTCATTTGAGAGGTTTGCTTTACATTATCGGTGATTGACTTGATTCGCTTGAAGCTGTGTTTCACTGATTCGACCGATTCGCCAGAAGCTGTGACTAGGATATACCATAACTCAAACTCCTCTCTATGCTATTTTTTTCCTTTATTTTCCTATTTATTTAACCCAAAAAGGTTAAAGCAGCATTTCTTATCATAGTCTGGACCTTTTTTTAGGACACGTGTGTATTCCTATGCGAATGGCAGAGGCCGTCAGTGAGTCCGGGTGGAGGCTGAAGATGGTCTGATGGACCGCCGCTTTCTGCTGACCTTCCTGTTTTGCTCAGTCTCTTGGATCCTTTTCTGGGAAGTGCGCTGGAAGAAAGGCAAAGAGAGTCA
>JAOPHQ010003621.1:0-20175 GCA_030340625.1 Merluccius polli | reverse complement strand
GATTGTTGAGCGGGGGGGGGGGTGTCGGAGGATTTCTGTTGCGCGATTGTTGAGCGGGGGGGGGGGGGGGGGGTGTCGGAGGATTTCTGTTGCGCGATTGTTGCGCGGGGGGCAAAAGGGCACTTTGGTCCGCTCAAAAGGGCACTTTGGTCCTTCAAAGGGAAAAGGGCAGGGGCTCGGGCACCCATAGCCCCCCCCTCTGCACGTGCCTGATCTGAGCATTATCTCATTAAAAGCAATGCATTAAACAGCAACGACACCACGCTAATGGTGTGATGTAGGATTGATGGCTCTTACTGTAGACCTAGACACAGTTAGATAGACGAGCAGTAACAAGGTGGTTTGGTGTGAAATAATATTTATTTATAGAAGAATCAGCGATCCACACTTCAAATTACAATGTGCCAAACATGGGAGCCCCTTGAGTCAGGCTTGTTCTCTCACATGCGCGCACACACACACACTCACACACCTAAGTACTCATAAAATCATTAACTAAGTAATTTGTTTGCTGCTCTATTCAGTCACTGGTTCATCCATTCAGTCAGATATTTGGTGTACAATGAACAGCCCCTCGAGGAGAATCCTGTGCTCCTGCTGTCCGGCAAATATGGGTGGGGGGGAACACATTATATTATATTGTCTGGGGAGCAGTTGGTTGCAGAGCAATCCAATAATTGATTGCTTGGTGATTGCTGATGTTTGGAGCACATTTACTTGTCATGTGGTGAGAAGTGCAGATCAACCCAACAGAATCAACAGAGGTGCATGACAGGTTAATGTATGGTGTATCGCCATTAGGATGCCTATAGTACAACAAGGTATGAGGTCGTAAGTTAGTGAGTAAGTGTCCACCCGGATGGCTGATAGACCGCCTACCAGTTGGTTCAGCCCACCGGGGAGATGATCTGCAGATAGTGGACACTCCATCTGTTGTCACAAGCGGATTGATTTTGTAACGGCTCGTAATGACCGATCAACCTCGCACCTGGTAGTAAAATGGGCCATTTATGCAATTATTTTGTCCAGTATATACAAAAAAACTCCCACAAGCCTGTTTGCCTCTGACAGGAAACTAAAGCGGAGCATAGTTACGGTGACCCTGATAGAGCCGTGGACAGCTGCGGACTGCAGTCTGTACTCTTTAGTACCGGTAGTACCAATGACTGGTAGTACTATGAAATAATGTGACTACCACACACCACACGAGAACCAGTGGTAGTAGTCTCACCCAGACAATACTGACTAGTACACACACACACACACACATGCACATTTACATACAAAACAAGCAAAAATCAGTGGCTCCACACAAACACACTGAATAAGTGTCCAAAGTCAAAATCAAACTCAGAATCAAAAGCAAGGCAATAAATACTGAGCACACAGTGCTGATTACAGAAAACCTTTTAAAAACTCTGAAAGCCATTTGTCCATGAACTGCCCATTTCCTTCTTTCTTTAGTCCTCAAAACCCCATCACAATATCGCTTGCCCTATACACATTCTGAGACACACTCTGTTTATCTCTCTCTCTCACTGTATATTACCTCTCTCTGTCTGTCTGTCTGTCTGTCTGTCTGTCTCTCTCTCTCTCTCTCTGTCACCTACACAAGCCACCAACAGCGTCTAAATACAAAGCGCACGACCACGGCACAAACCAGTAGGATCTTAGCATCCTGAAATAAATTGCGTTCGATCAAATCTTAAGATCCAAAAGCCAAACTAAAACCACACGAAACAGTGATGAGACAACACAATCACAGTTACAGTAGGTGGGAACCTAAACAGGAAGGGGGAGGGTCATTTGGTGTCCAGCATCATGATTGGTTGATTGGCAGTGGAGCACTAATCCCATTGGCTGCCGTGGGATGTGTGTATATATATATATATATATATATATATATATATATATATATATATATATATATATATATATAGATAGATAGATATATATAGATATATATAGATATATATAGATATATATAAATATGTATGTCTTCTTTGGCTGTGGGTGAACGTTACAGTAGAGTGACATCACTTGGCCTGAGGAGAGAGAGAGATAGCTCTGTTAGCTGATCCGCAAATTAAATTCAACCCAGGAACGTAGTCTATTAATAGATAAAAACATTCACTAATTGATGAACAAAGCAGACTGTAGAACAATTCAACATGTAATTATTGACAATATTATCTAAAGTATTTGCTCTATTTTAATAAATACAAAAATTAAACATGCACACATTAACACATGTACACACAAAAAGCGTTAAAAATGCATTCATAAAGGATCTGTAGACTGACCAGTATTATACTGCAAACTCTGCTTCCTGTGTTCACTTTAACCTGCTAAGCGTGACAGAGAGAGAGAGAGAGAGAGAGAGAGAGAGAGAGAGAGAGAGAGAGAGAGAGAGAAAGAGAGAGAGAGAGACAGAGAGAGAGAGAGGAGTAAGAGATAGTTAGGGGCAGCAGCAGCAGAACAATTCACCATCAAACGGTAACCCAGTAAATGATTATTGGCGCTACATTCATGGAAATCCAATGACGTCAGTTTCCTTCACTTCCTGTCAGTGTGAGCCTGGTAAAAACTGAAGGACGAAGTACTCCACCAGAAGACCCCTCCCACATCCCCAGCCACCAATCTGATTCAACATTGCTGACGAGACCTAGACTAAGATCACCATCAACCCTGATTAACAGATGGAACATAAATGTCAACTCATAACTGAATATCAGTGACAGTGAGAGTTTATACACACACACACACACACCTCTATCCTTCCCGTTCAGCAGTCTCTCCTCTTCCTCCCGACCTTCATCTAGGCAGAGAGTACAAAGCGAGGTGGTTACATAAACATAAAAATGCTAAATATGCACTTTAATGTAATTTAGATGTGTATTTATTTTGTTATCCTTTTTGTAACTTTATTGTGAGTGTGTGTGTTCATGTGTGTTTATGTGTGTGTGAGTGTGTGTGTGTGTGTGTGTGTGTGCGCGTGCCTGTGTGTGTCTACCAGAGAGCAGCTCCTTTACCAGGGAGGACATGGTGTTTGTGTGTGTGTGTATGTGTATGTATCTGTGTATGTGTATGTGTGTATGTGTGTGTGTGTGTGTGTGTGTGTGTGTGTGTGTGCGTGTGTGTACCAGAGTGCAGCTCCTTCACCAGGGAGGACATGGTGTTTGAGTGTGTGTGTGTGTGTGTGTGTGTGCGTGTGTGTGTACCAGAGTGCAGCTCCTTCACCAGTGAGGACATGGTGTTTGGGTGTGTGTATGTGTGTGTGTGTGTGTGTGTGTGTGTGTGTGTGTGTGTGTGTGCGTGCGTGTGTGTACCAGAGTGCAGCTCCTTCACCAGGGAGGACATGGTGTTTGTGATAGAGTCGGCCGCCACCAGGAGATCGTTCCTCAGGTTCCGTCTTGGACCTTAAATGAACAAAATAAAATGAGGGGATCCACGTAGAAAGAAACAAAAAAAAACTAAACAGAGTGAACAATGACAGCATGACAAAAGCAATGCTCAAACATCATCAGCCTGGCACAAATCCTTGTTGTTGTTTAAACTGCATTACACTTAGTTTCACTTTCTCCTCTTTTCTTTCTTACTAATACGCCCATCCATCATCCACCCATCCATCATCCATCCAGAGAGTTTACCCGCTCATTCCTGGCCAGGGTTGTGGGGGGCTGGAGCCTATCCCAGCGTACCGTGGGCCTGAGTCAAGGAGACACAATGAATAGGAACCCCCGCACATTGCAGTGTCACGAGAGCGATTCATCAACACATGCATTTTACACACGGTCATCTGGGATCCAGCAGTCCTACTATGTTATAGCAGAACTTCTGGGGGGGGAGACGGCACCGAGCCTGGGCCGGAAACCAGAAACTAGAAATGGCGGATTTACGCCTTGTTTCCTGTTTCATCATAGAGATTTCTACCGAAGAGAATCTCATTCGTGTAAGTGGATGAAGCTTTCAGAAGGGGATTTTAATAAGTGGATTGCTACAGTGGCCAGTCTACACGGTGTGGATTTGAAGCCTTCGCAGACATTTTTTTTTATACAATTAACAACATAACATGATAGGCAGAAAAACAAATATGAAGCAAAAGAAAGTGAAACACCCCGTTTACCCCGATTTAAGCTCGTCTGCCATCAGACTTTAGACTACTAATCTAAAGTGTGATTTGTGACACTAAACACAAGGTGACTTTTATTTCTGGACTTATTGTCAGACAATGAGAGCAATACCTCACTTCATTTTTCTTGTTAATGGTGTGCTGGCTTTTAACATAAATAATACATATCATAAGCATAGAATCATATACTAATGAGTGTATAATATAACACTGGCTCATGTCCCATGATTTGGTGGCGTAAAAATATGTTTAGATTTGCTTTCGTGTCTTTTAGAATAATAAACTCTAGAGACTCAAAGTGGAGCTTATTCTTGTTGGAAAGCTGCAGCCATTAATGGTGGACACACATTAGCACAACAGGGAATGTCGATTGGCAGTTAATGCACTCATCACATCCGCATTGAAAGGACAAGTGTCTGTACATTTGGCTTCCAGAGAAAATTGGACCGTATAAGAAAATAACAGAGACAGCGAGAGCGCTAGAGCAAACACTCCTAAAGCGGACTGTATGTTGCATGTCCGATGTCCAATTTTGCGTGTCAGTGAGTCATATTTTCGGTGGTGTTAAAGCAGGGTGTTCGAGCATGAGCAGAGACACCAAGAGGTGCTTCTTTCTAAAGAGAAGAAGAGACTCGGAGATCTGTGGACAGCTGAGGAACAGAAAGTAGCGATTTGGCCGGTGAGCAAAAAGAACAAATGATTGATGTTGCATTGCCTTGGAAGGAGAGAATATCAGCTCTCTGAAAAGAGCCGCACAAGAAGGGCAGAGAGATGAAGTCTGGCAGCAAAAAGGGAGACTTGGATATATCGATGACATCCTTTTTATCTAGATCGATGACCTATCTCGCCGAGACAAAAGACACGCCAGATTTAAAATGAAAACATTAGCGGGCCTAAGAATGGAACGCGGCACACACAGGAAGGCCGTCCGAGTGGAGAGATAAGATTGTGAGCTAGCTTTTTGAGGAAAACCTACCGGTACTTGAAAGGGAAAGAAAGTGCGAGCGGAAATGAAGAGAGGGCAAAAACATCTGGATTGTGCCCAACCAGAAAAAAAAGCAATAGCTGTCAGTAACACAAGATAGGTAACATTTGAAAGACCAAAGGCTGCAGCTGTGCCCTTAATTCTCGTCTCTGGTTGGCCAATGCTGTGGTGAGAATGGGCATGTTTCAACACAGGCCTATATATAGAAAACAACCTGATGATTTTTTTCAACCAATCAATTGGATGAAAATGCCGCCCACCACCCCACCACACCAGCAAAGTAGTGTGACATCTCGCTGCAAGCATGAGATTGAGGAGTATTTGAACATCCAGAGACACATATGGGAAACTGCTCCTGTTCCACCTAACCAACATCTAGAGAAACCTCAACAGGGTATCTGCAGGTTTCAACCTTTAATTTAATTTCTCGTAAATGACAGTCCTCAACCTGGAATTGTTTGAAAAGTATAGCAATGTATTGACATAGTGCAATATAGCAGTGCTGCTTGTGTGATAACAAAAGTATCCTGCACATGCATGAAGTTACCGTGCCAGTGCAGTAGTCAACACAGCTCATTCTGCCGCAGGAAGCAAATAAATATCTATTTCACATAAACGTTTGACATTTATTGGTTTATGGTTTATGATTTTTCCCCTCCAGACAGTCGCAAAAAATATTTAAGAGCTATGCAAATTGTATTCAATTATATTCAATATTTTAAATAATACTTTTAATACCTCCAGGTACCCTGCTCAAGTGGAACTTCTGCTACTCTGAACAGACAGGTCTGTCAAGTCTGACCCCTGGTAGACCATGTGTGTGCAGTGAAGATGAACTTAAAGCTGTGAGAACATCTTTAACAGTGTGGCTTTGACTTTCATCAAAGCCACACTCTTAAAGCCAAATAGCATTGCAAAGTATTCTTGTCAACTTCCTGTTCTCACCGTGCGCGAAGGCGTCCCGCACGTCTCCCCCCACGCCGGCTAGCGAGTCCTGAGGGGTGTGGTGTGGGTGTGCGAGGGGAGGGGAGGGGCCTGGCGAGCGGCTGGCCACTGGGATTGGCCGAGAGGGAGAGGGCTGGGAGGAACCAGCTGCCTGTGCCTGGAAGAGAAGAGAGAACAGATGCATTAGATCGTATAGCATCTGACCCTAGCTATCCATGCTGTATACCAGAAAGGATAAACCTAGCAATTATGGTGCACTTAGAAACTTGTTCTATTGACATCTTGATGTACCGACAGTGATATATTGTTGTTTTACTTTCTACTGATAAATGTACTTACTGTAAGTCGCTTTGGACAAAAGCGTCTGCTAAATTTAAGAGAGAGTGTCTCAGAATGTGTATAGGGCAAGCGATATTGTGATGGGGTTTTGAGGACTAAAGAAATTAAATGTAAATGTATCACCAGCCTAGTAATAACTTTCCTTTTCTGTAATTGACTGTCGCCATAGTGGGAGAAGCAAGTTTCTCTAAATCATGCGCATGCACAACATTTGGGAACCGTGGGACAGTAAATATGAAAGCCAACTTACTGCCTGTCTCTGCTCCTCGTCCTTAAGACCCACAGCAGACAGACAGGCAAGAAAGGAGAAGAGGAGAAGAGGGAAAAGAAAATATGTGAAAAAGAAAAGTGGATGTTAGATACAGGCGGAAGTTGAATAGGAAGCAGACAGCATGCAAAACAACACGTCTTGCTGCAAGGGTTTCTGGGAGGAGGAAGTAGGGAAGAAAGAGTGATATGCCGAAGAAAGGAAGAGAAGGAGGGAACTAGAGTGTACAACATTATTCTCAGAGGGAGGATATCGTTTTTCAGGTTTCATGTATGTGTGTTGCAACATGATATACGTTCATATCTCGTCCTGTTTGGGACTATCTTGATGTGTTTTGTGTATGTGTCCTATGTGTGTGTGTCCTTGTGTGTGTGTGTGTGTGTGGGTGTTTGTTAGTGTCACCTTGAGGAGCTTCATCAGTCCCTCCAGCTGAACCATCAGCTCCCTCCTGCTCTCCTGCAGAGATGACATCCTCTGCTCCAGCTCATCCTTCCTCTGCCTGTTACACACACACACACACACACACACACACACACACACACACACACACGTGTGCACAGGTGAATTTAAAAACAGACACTATATCTGCACCGCAGGCAGCTGGGTTGAAATGTGGAGCTCTATTCTAGTAGTATATCATTATACCATCTAGTGGTATAGCATCCCTGGCATTAGGATAGCTCTAAAGTAATCTACTCTAGTAGTATATCATTATACCATCTAGTAGTATAGCATCCCTGGCATTAGGATAGCTCTAAAGTAATCTATTCTAGTAGTATATCATTATACCATCTAGTAGTATAGCATCCCTGGCATTATGATAGCTCTAAAGTAATCTATTCTAGTAGTATATCATTATACCATCTAGTAGTATAGCATCCCTGGCATTAGGATAGCTCTAAAGTAATCTATTCTAGTAGTATATCATTATACCATCTAGTAGTATAGCATCCCTGGCATTAGGATAGCTCTAAAGTAATCTATTCTAGTAGTATATCATTATACCATCTAGTAGTATAGCATCCCTGGCATTAGGATAGCTCTAAAGTAATCTATTCTAGTAGTATATCATTATACCATCTAGTAGTATAGCATCCCTGGCATTAGGATAGCTCTAAAGTAATCTATTCTAGTAGTATATCATTATACCATCTAGTAGTATAGCATCCCTGGCATTAGGATAGCTCTAAAGTAATCTATTCTAGTAGTATATCATTATACCATCTAGTAGTATAGCATCCCTGGCATTAGGATAGCTCTAAAGTAATCTATTCTAGTAGTATATCATTATACCATCTAGTAGTATAGCAGCCCTGGCATTAGGATAGCTCTAAAGTAATCTATTCTAGTAGTATATCATTATACCATCTAGTAGTATAGCAGCCCTGGCATTAGGATAGCTCTAAAGTAATCTATTCTAGTAGTATATCATTATACCATCTAGTAGTATAGCATCCCTGGCATTAGGATAGCTCTAAAGTAATCTATTCTAGTAGTATATCATTATACCATCTAGTAGTATAGCATCCCTGGCATTAGGATAGCTCTAAAGTAATCTATTCTAGTAGTATATCATTATACCATCTAGTAGTATAGCATCCCTGGCATTAGGATAGCTCTAAAGTAATCTATTCTAGTAGTATATCATTATACCATCTAGTAGTATAGCAGCCCTGGCATTAGGATAGCTCTAAAGTAATCTATTCTAGTAGGAGCATTAGGGCTGAATGATATGGTAAAAAAATCATATTGAAATTATTTGTACTGTAGGCCGGGGCATCTCTGCAGCACTACAGTACGTAATTTATAATGGTGCTATAAATTAACCAATGATGCTATAAATTAACCCTCCTGTGATCTGGATATTGCACTTGGCCATATTGCAATTTTGATAATATTTAGATTAATTGTTCAGCCCTAATTAGTAATGCATTATAATCCAGTCTCTATATGCTACAATATATGTTGTATAATATGTATATTATGTTGATGAGTTCAAATCTTGTTGAAGTAGACCACTCAAGACTGATATGCACAATGTGGTGAAGGCAACCGAAGCACACAAACGGGCGGAGGTGTGTGTCTGTGAGTGTGTGTGTGTGTGTGTGTGTGTGTGTGTGTGTGTGTGTGTGTGTGTGTGTGTGTGTGTGTGTGTGAGGGTGGGGGTACTTTACCTGAGCAGCCGAAGCTCGGCCAGCAGCGCAGGATTGGTGCAGCCCTTGTCTGGGCTGGGCGCGCACGCCGCGTCGTGCTCCGTGCGCAGATTCTGGATCTCCGCCAAGATCTCCCTGGAGGGCGGGAGCAGGAAGTCATGTGACAAAACCAAAACAAACCAACACACACACAAACAAGCACGGCAGCCATATTGTAAATATAAAGAGACGATACCATATGGGATACTGTTCATGTTTGGTCCACATATAAAGTGTTTCAGTGGATTCAGTGGCGCTTGATCTTGCTCACACATGTGTACGCGCACACACACACACACACACACACACACACACACACACACACACACACACACACACACACACAAACACACACAAATGCCTTGTTGTTACCGGTTCTTTCTTTCCAGTTGGGCAATTAGCTCCCTCTGCTGTTTGTTCACATCAAAGTTGATACTCCGGTTCGGTATGGCCTGAATGAACACACGCACGTGAACACACACACACACACACACACACACACACACACACACACACACACACACACACACACACACACACACACACACACACACACACACACACACACACACACACACACACACACACACACACAGGTAAATAAATGATCACTGCACGTTTTAATCTCTAATCTATCTAAATCTTAGGTTAAATTCTTAACTAGATGTGACCTACTCCAGTGTTTTCAGTCTCCGCCAGTCGAGTGGCGTAGCGGGCAATGAGCTTGTGCTCCTCGTCTTGTCTGCTGGGACTGTCCAAGGCCCTGGCGGGAACATTTTTCCACAAATGATTTTTCTTTCATGCATTCCCACAAAAACAATTAAAAACTAAAAGCAAGGTAGATAGATAACATTAAATACAACAATTAAATAGGAATAAATAAATAATACTTTAGAAAATAACCAGAACAAAACAGACAAAATGCAAGTCAAAACGTGACAACGCTAGCGTTATGCTAGCATCATTATCAGTTCACTTCATTATCATTTCACTTCATATCCACCTATGCATACACTTTGAGGCTTACATTTACAGCACTTCTGGTCCGCTTCACCTTGTTGGCAAAACAATCAAAATCTATATTTTAACTTTAATACTTTTATTACAAATATCAATTCAAAGGTATCGTTAAAGTTTAAAACTATACCTTTAACATTTAACACTTCATCCCGAGACCGCCCATATACGGGGCGGGAACGCCCCTTCCCGAAATCAAAGACTTCGTAAGGCATTAAAACATGTGAGAAAGTAGTCATGTCATACACCCCTAGAACGATAAGATTCTCAACTTTTAATCTATTATAACCATTTTAGAAAATAGGTCTGCCTTCAATCAGAACCCACGTTATTTATCGCCATCTGGTGGCCATTTGGTGCAATTGTGATGGTTGGGCTTGGTGTCATTGTCCCTGACCTTTCTAGCCTAGAACTCTAGACACCCCCTAGCGGCAGCAAATTTATTTGGCAGCTAGGTAGGTCTAGCACGGCTCCGTCGGCTTTTTGGTGCTGGAAACACCAAGTATGTCAGACCAATCACAGCGTGAGGGGCGGAGTCGAAAGCCGGGCTACCATGACGACAGAGTTGCGACGGTTCCGTGTTAGGTAAACAATGGCTGCTGCTGCTGGCGAACGGCTGTCTTTCCACTCGGCTTTGGCCGCTACTCTTCAAGACTTGAAGTTAACATTTTATTTGAGAAAAGAACAAAGAACGGCACTGAAGTCTTTCCTCGAAAAGAAATACGTATTCGGAGTTTTGATTAATGTAGTCAGAGCGACGGCTCTGACTACGTCACCTTCTTCGTTGCTCTGATTGGTTGTAGCGCTATCCTATTGCGTGCAGAGGGAACTTGAAAGACAACCGTTTATCCCGCCCACACTGCCAATGGAGCTGAGCCAGACCTTACATCTTTCTGATGTGGGGCTGGCTTGCCAGGCTATGACCTTTCAATAGAGGGGTCAAATGTTAAAATTGAACAATGGGTTCTCAAGATATTCACCCATCTGTGTCTCATCATGTTTGTATTGTCATTTTTGCATTGGTTTGCATTGGATTTATTGTTTTTATTTGGAAACTCCGCCTAAACCTATCTCTACTAAAACCTCTCTATTTTTGCATCAAATCTGTCACGATCCCTGTGTTGGAGGGTGTTTTCCCCCCTCTGTTCTCCTCTCTCCCTCTCCCTGCAGTGCTGGGTGCAGAGGTGGGCGGAGCCCACTCATGAGACACACCTGAGCACCATTTGCTCATTAAGACAAGACTATTTCTACCTGCTGGATTGTCACTTCAGTGCCGGAAGATTTCCATGCAAGCACATGTGTCTCGCCACTTTGCTCCGCGCTTTCTGCCTCCAGCTCCAGCGATTCTCCTTTGAGGTTGAATTCTTTTGTTACTTTGTTTCCAGTTTTTCCACTTAAAGTGCGATTTTGAGTTTTTCTACATTTTTCTCCCTTTTTGTTAATAAATATTATTATCGTATCTGCATTTGGGTCCTGGCCTTGTCTTTAGATTCTCGAACCGTAACAGAATCTTCCGGCCATTAACATGGACCCAGCAGAGACCGAGAACCTTAAGCGTGCCATAGCCTCACAAGGGACAGTAGTTGGCCAACACGAGGCGACCCTGCAGCAATTAATGGGTCACATGCAGCAGATCTCAGCCAACCTGGCTCAGCTGGGTGGCCAGCTCGCCGATATGAGGGATCGTCTCCCTCTGCCTCCTACCACAAGTCCTTCACCGCCAGCTGATCAACCTGCTTCCTCGCTGACCCCCAGAGAACCGTACATCCCGATCCCTCCCAGGTATTCAGGGGATTTAGGCACATGTTCACAGTTTTTGCTGCAATGCTCACTAGTATTTAACTTGCAACCTGCCACATACTCCACAACTCAGTCAAAGATCGCCTTCATCATTAGCTTGCTCACAGGCCAGGCAGCCGCCTGGGCCTTAGCTCTCAGCACAGGGGGGTCAGAGATTCTGCGGAATTATACCTCATTCACAGAAGAGATGAAGCTTATTTTTGATCACCCAGTGAAAGGAAAGGAAGCAGTGGGGCAGCTCCTAGACCTACAGCAGGGTGGCCAAACTGTATCCCAGTATGCGGTTAACTTCCGCATTTTGACCGCCAGTAGCGGGTGGGGGGACTCAGCACTGCAGGCTATTTTCCAAAAAGGTTTAGCAGCACACATTAAGGATGAGTTAGCCGTTCGAGAAGACTGCTCTACACTTAATGAACTGATTGATTTAAGCATACGAATAGATAATAGAATTAGAGAGAGACAGCGGGAGAGGAGATCAGACCAAGCTCGACGCACTCCAGTCTCCTGGCACACCAGCCCAGGGGTCTCCGCCTGCTCCTCTGACCATACCCCTACCAACGCTCCCGAGCCTCGGCCCGATCCAGATTCTTCCTGCGAGCCCATGCAACTGGGACGAGCCCGCCTCACGCCAACGGAAAGGCAGAGACGGATGAAAGGGAAGCTGTGTCTCTACTGCGGTAAAGGGGGCCACTTCCTCACAACCTGCCCCGAGGTGCCAAAAGACGGGGCTCACCAGTAAGTCGGGGGGCGCTGGTGAGCCGAGTTTCCTCCTCTTCTGCCTCCCAGATCCTTGTACCAGGTATGCTGCACGGGTCACAACAAACACTCCCCGTCCAAGTACTCATAGATTCAGGAGCGGATGATAACTTCATGGATGCTGCCTTTGCAGAGGCTAACAACCTCCTCCTCAGCCCACTGTCCTCCCCTAAGGAGGTTTTAGCCATAGACGGCAGCCTATTAGACACTGTCACTCACAGAACTGCACCACTTAAACTCACACTCTCCAGCAACCATCACGAACACCTGGAGTTTTACATCATCAAATCTCCGCTCACCACCGTAGTATTAGGCATCCCCTGGTTAAAACGGCACAACCCTCACATCGATTGGTCCACCGCCACCATCTGTAGTTGGAGTACGTACTGCCATGCTCACTGCCTCAAATCAGCATTAGCCATTAAGACTCCTGACACTGAGCACACTCCCGAGAAAATAGACTTGACCCATGTCCCAAATGATTATCACGATTTGAAGGAGGTTTTCAGTAAAAACTCAGCCTGTTCACTCCCCCCGCACAGACCCTATGACTGCGGCATAGACCTGCTCCCCGGTGCTCCTCTTCCCTCGAGGAGACTATACAACCTGACCAAGCCTGAAAAAACCACTATGGAGACTTATATAAATGACTCTCTGGCTTCTGGACTCATCAGACCCTCCTCCTCACCACTGGGCGCAGGTTTCTTCTTCGTGGAGAAGAAGGACAAATCCCTGCGCCCTTGCATCGACTATACCGGACTTAATGACATCACCATTAAGAACAAATATCCTCTGCCGCTAATTGACTCCGCATTCAGCCCTCTCCACGATGCTACTGTGTTTACGAAATTAGACCTTCGTAATGCCTACCATTTGGTTAGAATCAGAGAAGGTGATGAATGGAAAACAGCTTTTAACACACACCTTGGACACTTTGAGTATTTGGTGATGCCTTTTGGCCTAACTAATGCACCTGCTGTTTTTCAATGTCTGGTGAATGATGTGTTAAGAGATCTACTAGACAAAAATGTATTTGTGTATCTCGATGATATTTTGATTTTCTCTCGATCACAAGAAGAACATGTAACCCATGTAAGAGAGGTACTGAAAAGGTTGCTGGAGAACAAACTGTTTGTTAAAGCAGAAAAATGTGAATTTCATGCATCCACTGTGTCATTCCTGGGTTTTGTGGTAGAGAAGGGACAACTCAGAGCCGACCCTGCAAAAATAGAGGCCGTGGCGGGGTGGCCAGTCCCTGAAAATCGCAAACAGCTACAGCGCTTCCTGGGGTTCGCCAATTTTTACAGGCGTTTTATCCGTAACTACAGTCACATAGCAGCCCCCCTTACCAGACTTACCTCCAGTAAGCTTCTTTTCTCTTGGTCCCCCCCTGCACAGAAGGCTTTTGATCAGCTCAAAACTCTGTTCACTAATGCTCCTGTTCTTGCCCATCCAGATCCTGAGCAGCAGTTTGTGGTAGAGGTGGATGCGTCAGATTCAGGGGTGGGGGCCGTTCTCTCTCAGCGCCTCCCTGTGGATCACAAATTACATCCCTGCGCTTTTTTCTCTCGTCGCCTCTCGCCCGCTGAACGCAATTATGACGTGGGCAACCGGGAACTGTTGGCAGTGGTGCTGGCCCTTCAAGAGTGGCGACACTGGCTGGAGGGAGCTGCCCAGCCTTTCATTGTGTGGACTGACCATAAGAATTTGTCTTACCTTCGTGCAGCCAAGAGACTGAACTCCCGGCAGGCTCGCTGGGCTCTCTTCCTGGGGAGGTTCAACTTCACCCTGACTTACCGCCCTGGCTCACGGAACATCAAGCCTGATGCCCTCTCCCGTCAATTCACCCCTGAGGAGGGGGAGAGTGACACAGGGACGATCCTCCCTCCCGTGTGTGTGGTGGGGGCGGTCCGGTGGCGGGTGGAGCAGGAAGTCCTCGATGCTCTTAAGGAACACTCGGTCCCGGAGGGGTGCCCGCCTGGACGCCTGTACGTTCCTCCTCCCGCCAGGTCAGCGGTGCTGGTGTGGGGACACGCCTCCCGGATTGCCTGTCATCCCGGGGTTCATCGGACGCTCGCGCTGGTCCAGCAGCGCTTCTGGTGGCCGTCCATGGCTACAGATGTCCGGACCTTCATCGCCGCCTGCTCAGTCTGTGCCCGCAGTAAATCATCACACCAGGCTCCAGCGGGTCTCCTGCATCCCTTACCTGTGCCTCCACGCCCCTGGTCCCACATAGCGGTGGATTTTGTCACTGGTCTCCCGGTCTCAGAAGGTAATGACACTATCTTGACTGTCATTGACCGATTCTCCAAGGCGGTTCATTTTGTTCCCCTCCCTAAACTCCCCACCGCCTTGGAGACCGCTAACCTGCTCATCCTGCATGTGCTCAGACTTCACAGAATCCCCTTGGACATTGTTTCGGACCGGGGGCCGCAGTTCGCCTCACGGGTCTGGAGGGCATTCTGTAAGGCACTAGGGATCACTGCCAGCCTAACCTCTGGTTACCACCCGCAATCCAACGGCCAGACTGAGCGGGCCAACCAGGATTTGGAGACCTCATTACGCTGCGTTGCCTCTCGCCACCCCGCATCCTGGTCCACCCATCTTCCTTGGGTGGAATACGCTCACAACTCTCTGATCAGCTCCGCCACAGGTATGTCTCCATTCATGGTGACGTCTGGTTTCCAACCCCCTCTTTTCCCCAATCAAGAGACAGAGTCAGCGGTTCCTTCCGTTCAAGCCCAGTTCCGCAGGGTTCGGCGGGTCTGGCGGGAGGCACGAGCGGCGCTGGGCCGGACGGCGGAGCGAAACAAGCGGCTGGCGGATCGACGGCGTATGCCCGCGCCAGCCTACCAGGTGGGTCAGCGAGTCTGGCTTTCATCACGGGACCTCCCACTCCAAACTGAGTCACGGAAGCTGGCTCCCCGCTTCATCGGACCTTATCCGATCGAGAAGATCATTAACCCCAGCGCAGTCAGACTCCAGCTCCCAGCCTCCCTCAAGGTACATCCAGTGTTTCATGTGTCCCTCCTCAAACCCGTTAATGACAGCCCTCTTCAGCCACCAGCACCACAGCCACCCCCTCCTCGCATCATTGACGACCAACCAGCCTACACGGTTAATCGCATCCTGGATGTCCGCAGGAGAGGCCGGGGTTATCAGTACCTCGTTGACTGGGAGGGATATGGCCCCGAAGAACGCTCCTGGATCTCGCGCGCCCTCATTTTGGACCCACAGCTGCTGCGGGACTTTTACACCCAAAATCCAGGTAAACCTGGTAGAACGCCAGGAGGCGTTCATTGAGGGGAGGGTACTGTCACGATCCCTGTGTTGGAGGGTGTTTTCCCCCCTCTGTTCTCCTCTCTCCCTCTCCCTGCAGTGCTGGGTGCAGAGGTGGGCGGAGCCCACTCATGAGACACACCTGAGCACCATTTGCTCATTAAGACAAGACTATTTCTACCTGCTGGATTGTCACTTCAGTGCCGGAAGATTTCCATGCAAGCACATGTGTCTCGCCACTTTGCTCCGCGCTTTCTGCCTCCAGCTCCAGCGATTCTCCTTTGAGGTTGAATTCTTTTGTTACTTTGTTTCCAGTTTTTCCACTTAAAGTGCGATTTTGAGTTTTTCTACATTTTTCTCCCTTTTTGTTAATAAATATTATTATCGTATCTGCATTTGGGTCCTGGCCTTGTCTTTAGATTCTCGAACCGTAACAAAATCCTGACCTAGCCCTAATCAGACATTGTGCTTTGGCCCTATAGTGCTATAGGGCTACCAACTAATAATGCACTAGGTGTTATTCACACTAAAACATTTATTTCAGGCGGAAATGTAATCTTCCATTGATTATGTGTTCTAGCTGTATTCACTCTGATCCAGTAGCATCCACATTGATTATTTCACTTAAAAGCCCTTGTAGTTGTGGAGATATAGTCTGTTCAGTTTGGATATGTTATTTTTGGCAAAAACCTGGGAAATAGGTCGAGTGATGAAGTGGTTAAATTAGATATTTGCATACAAATACACCCCCACACACCCACCCCACCCACCACTCAAACACACCCCCACACACACCCCACCCACACCACCACTCAAACACACCCCCACACACACCACCACTCACTGTGGGCTGGTCTGGAGGCGGTTGACGTAGGCAGCGATCAGAGCGTGCTCCTCGTTCATGCGGCGAGCAACAGGCAAGCTGAGTGAAGACACATAGACAAGACAGGCAGACAGGCAGACAGAGAGAGCGAGAGTTAGAGAGAGAGAGAGAGAGAGAGAGAGAGAGACAAGACACAAAGACAGACAAGACAAACAAACGGGAGCCCCAAAGTTTAGCAGACAAGCACTTATCTATTGAGCATCATCAACACATACAAATACCACTCTGTTGAAGGTTAGATGGAGGGGGATTTCACAGGGAAGTGTTTTCTTCAATGAAAATCTTGGAGAGACGACCACAAATATATCACATTAAAATCAACTGTGAACAAACCAAGTGATGTTCATCACATCTGTACCTTTTTGGAGAGCTGGGGGCTGCTGAGGACACCAACATGGCCTCGTTAGGATTCCCAATCGGGCGAGAAGGGCTGCACACACACACACACACACACACACACACAGATTCACAATGCATGCACGCACACACACACACACACACACACACACACACACACACACACACACACACACACACACACACATAGACACAGATAAATAAATAGAACTGAGTGTTGTGATCAACTTAAGCAAAAAGCAAATGGACCATGAATGCGGTGATAAACCTTCCTGATGCAAAACTAATACACACATACACACATACACACACACACACACACACACACACACATACACACATACACACACACACACACGCTTTTGAGTGCATTCACGCAACAGTGAATTCTACCGGCCTGTACAAACACAGACACAGGACAAAGATCAGAGAGAGAGAGAGAGGGAGAGAGCGAGAGAGAGCGAGCAAGAAAGAAAGACACGAAAACGAGTTAGTTACAAACATTTCTGAAGAGGAATGAGAGAGTGAGAGAGAGTAATGAAAATAGAAAAAGAAAGGCACTTCATGTGGATTCAGTCAAAAATGTAAAAAAGCACATGAAGCGAGTCTGCACCACCAGTCTAAATGGTTACTCACGTCGGTTGGTACGAGGCACCGCTCACGTCTGTGAACTACAGCAGCGTTCAGCATCACTCTGTGTGCATGTAGCCCTGCCCACACTGGGGAGGGGGCCGGGTTTGGTCAGATCCGATTACGGTTGGCTGCCACCCTTTCTTATTTCATTCCTACTACGTGATTCTGATGCTAAATGACGTGAATGAGTATGGCGAGTAATACTTTATGTATATAAAACAATTCTCCAATCAGAAAAGGGATAAGCTAAAGTCATTGTGTTGCAGAATAAAACAATTATTTAAAATACTTACTATTATAGATACATATCAAATGATAATGACATACTGAAATATGAATAAATAGCCTTCACATGCTTCTATGATCATGTTAAAGCCCATCGGACACGGAGTGTGAATTTCGCAGCATTAAAGTGTCCGAGAAGCTTAACCCTCTCTCAGACGTGGTCATCAACATCAACCCGCTGCCCAGACACAGCTCCACACATCCACACACACCTCGCCGCCGGTGTCCCTTTGTCGTGACGTCAAAGAGGGACACCTTGGAGGCGCCTCAACGTCACAAAAAGAATACAAGTTAAGCTCGGAGCAGAGTGTTCACAAACTGGCTGAGACCGGCAAAAACATAGGATTATACACCTGCTTTCTCTAAATGACGGTCTTATCTAACAGTGACAAAATGGCCTAGATTATTATGTTGAAGATCAAGCCATATTACCACATTCAAAACAAAAAACTGACACTTTAAAGAGCACAAGAACATGCGCTTTACAGATTCCTGAATTGAGTGAATTGAGTGGTGAAGCAGGGGTCTCACATATGTGTGTGTATGTGTGTGTCTGCAAGGCTCTTACACAATGTTAGCCATGTTGAGGGTCCTCTCGGGCTCCTCTGGGTAGATGGGCCGGGGGGGGTCTCTGGAGGACACACAGCCCAGGGTCCGGCTCAGGGCGCGGCCCAGTTTCGTTGCCGGAGACTTCTGCACTTCCACACACACACACACACACACACATACACACACAAATACACATTTTGATGTTGATGTAGAGAAAGGGCTTCACTTTTATTCATATCATGATATGTTTTAAGCTAGTTGACCTGACCACCTCTATTGGTTTGGATATTGAAATACACAGGTCAAAGTTCACAGAGGATATATATTTTTTAATGTGTATCCAAGGTAAACATCAGACACACTGGCACACACACACACACACACACACTCACCCAGGACGTGTGCTCTTTCATCTGATGCTGGCTGCTGTGGGAACCGCTGGCATTGCCTCGCCAGAAGCAGTCCTGGCAGAGCTGGTAACCACGACAACGGAGGCAGCGGTAGCGGAAGCCCGTCATGCCGTGGCTACGGCAGTAGGAGCACGTCACCGGGTGGTAGACTGAAGGAAAGAGGGAGGGAAGCAAAATGTGTAGGGCTGTACCCAAGTCCACTCAGAATACTCCAAGTATTAAGTATTTTGTGGTTTAAAAAGGAGAGAGAGAGAGAGTTAGTGAAGAAGAGAGTTCAGGGCTTACTCAGCTCCACGTTGGCTAGTCTGTGCATCAGAGGCACCCACAGGAGACACTGGGGAGGGGGGTCTGCCACAATGTCCAGGAACATGTTCAGGGTGACTCTCTTCTGCACACACACACACACACACACACGCACACACAGGAAAAAATCAATTTACACAGAGAGAGGACAGAAACGACCATGACTTCCTGGATGTTTATGGGTAAGAGTGCTACTGTGTCTGTAGTGTGTGTTTTTGCGTCAGTAATATGTTATGTGAGGCTAGGTCAGTATTATGTTATGGGAGGCTAGGTCAGTAATATGTTATGAGAGGTTTAGTCAGTAATATGTTATGAGAGGCTAGGTCAGTAATATGTTATGAGAGGCTAGGTCAGTAATATGTTATGAGAGGCTAGGTCAGTAATATGTTATGAGAGGCTAGGTCAGTAATATGTTATGAGAGGCTAGGTCAGTAATATGTTATGAGAGGCTAGGTCAGTAATATGTTATGAGAGGTTTAGTCAGTAATATGTTATGAGAGGCTAGGTCAGTAATATGTTATGAGAGGCTAGGTCAGTAATATGTTATGAGAGGCTAGGTCAGTAATATGTTATGAGAGGCTAGGTCAGTAATATGTTATGAGAGGCTAGGTCAGTAATATGTTATGAGAGGCTAGGTCAGTAATATGTTATGAGAGGTTTAGTCAGTAATATGTTATGAGAGGCTAGGTCAGTAATATGTTATGAGAGGCTAGGTCAGTAATATGTTATGAGAGGCTAGGTCAGTAATATGTTATGAGAGGTTTAGTCAGTAATATGTTATGAGAGGCTAGGTCAGTAATATGTTATGAGAGGCTAGGTCAGTAATATGTTATGAGAGGCTAGGTCAGTAATATGTTATGAGAGGCTAGGTCAGTAATATGTTATGAGAGGCTAGGTCAGTAATATGTTATGAGAGGCTAGGTCAGTATTATGTTATGAGAGTTTATGTGAGTAATATGTCAAGTGGTTGTTGGTGTGTGTGTGGGCATATGTGTGTGTGTGTGTGTGTGTGTGTGTGTGTGTGGGATATGTGTTATTGTGA
>JAOPHQ010003620.1:0-28672 GCA_030340625.1 Merluccius polli | reverse complement strand
GGGGGGGGGGGGAGTTCATGCAGTAGGCTGGAGGAAATTAAAAGGCCCGTTGGTTGGGGTCTTGTTGCAGATTGGTGGGAGCCGCAGCCCAACACCTATGACAGTACAATCTATCATCTTTAATTACAGCAACACCACGCACCCAGCATCTTTCGCACCCACAAGTAGCAATTACAGCCACCCTATTTGCCCCCCACCCCTCCCTAGCTCTGCTTCCCCCAACGTCACATAGAAACCTTCCTTTGGTACTCCTTTCTGGTACCGTTTCTTCTATCAAGACAAGAAAGCCAATTTATTATAATACGGATGGATGGTTGAATAGAATGAAAGCGGGGACAAGGATCCCTTGTGTTTGCCACTGTGTCTAGCGTGCAGCTCTATAAAAGGACTCTGGCTTCATCAAGTCTTAAAAGCCACACTGGGGTGCACTGGCTTGAACCGCACCTCCCCCGACTTAACAACGGCTTGTTTATGAGCAATCTTCTAGCTGATCGCTCTGCGCTCGAGTCAGGAGCAATAAGCAGCTCTATGGAGCCGGGTGAGCAGGTTAACACCTCAGTGGAGACTAGACAGAGACGGTGTGGTGGTCAGCGTTCCCCACCCACACACCACTACCGGCCCCACAGAAGCAGAGCGGGACGCCAGCGTGCGTCCGGCATCCTCCGCCTCAACAGACCCTCCCTTCTGCTCGCCGTGATAGGTGATTATTCTCCAAGATATCAGTCACACAAACATGGATAGATAAATCGACTGATTAATTAAAAATAATTTCTCTTTACAACCCTTATTTCTTTCCTGTGATGCTTAAGGATGGGTATGAAATTATGTTTTCTTTTTTTTTTTCCAGAGGTGTAATTTGAAAATGAACGCCGCCTTCGTTGGCCGCTCTGCGGTGGCGCGTTGTTAAATTGCTGCAGTAATGGAGGTCAGCCAGGAGTCAATATTATTTCTTTTTGTCTCGTTGAAGAGATCGAGGTGAGAAAAGCTCATCATGCAGAGTGAGAGAGGACAGTAAGAGAGAAGGCCCGGAGGGTGGGAGGGAGGGAGGGAGGGAGGGGCGGAGGGCGGGGGGGGGTTAAGGGACATGCAGCCAGGTAAATTTAACAGTCTCTACATTGAACATAGAGGAAGAGTAGGGCCATTTGTACAAAATGTTTTTAATCGTGTGATGTTCATCTCTACTGCATCCATCCCTATTATGTTAGTATTTAATACTATTTGTATATTGTATTCCGTCTTATTTTTCCTGCTTCTCTACTATTGTCTTGTAAAGCACTTTGTAACCTCTAGTTACGAATAAGCTATTGTTACCGAACGCTGCGGTGTTGCTCTTCTTCTCCTGCTCCTCCCGACGCGAGCGTAGCTGCTCCTCAGCCAGCGACAATCTCCTCCTCCTGATGGTGTCTCCTCCTTGGCCCGCCGACGGTTCTCCTGCAAGACACACAAGAGGAGAGGAGGATGAGTAGGGGAGGAGGACGAGGAGGAGGACAGGAAGGAGAAGAACGACGGGAAAGAGGAGGACAGGAAGGAGAAGATGGACCGGAAGGAGGAGGACAGGAGGAGGTCAGGAAGGAAGCGGGATGGAGGAGGACAAGGAGAAGGACAGGAAGGAGGAGGAAAAGAAAATATTTAGAGTTGGATATTTCTGTGCTGATCTTTGGAGGTGATGGACCCACTAGGTGTGTAAAAGCAGCTTGTCTTCTTACCCTCTGCTCCTGCCAGCGTGTTTGATGCTGTAGAACATGGGCCCAGGCTCGGCCAGCCACTCTCCATCCACTGCGGTCACACACTGCATGTACTCCTACAGGGGGACCAGCACAGCATGGTAAAGGCCAACCAAACATTACATGAAATAGGTTTGCTTTAGTTTCAAGGGGGGGGGGGTCTGTGTGTTTACCTTGGTGGTCATGACCAGCTCGTGGTAGGTGATGTAGTCGGGTGTGTAGCCCATCCCAAACAGAGAGCTGGTAGGGTGGAGGGGCATGGCATGCCGGTCCCTCACATTTACGTACTCGCCGATACCCTGACGAAGAAACACGGTAACACTTTAGATGAGGGACCGCATATTCGTCATTATAAAGCACTTATTAAAGCATTATTCTGCATGACCATATTCTACAACTACTAGGCCATTAACTTTAATATTAGAGTTTCCCTCAATAACCTCCTAATTACTGCTTATTGATAGTAAGTAAGGAAGTTGTTGTACATAAATTACGATCTTAGCAACAAGTTATATGGTGAATATGTGGTCCCAAATCAATAAAGTGTTACCAAAACAACAAACCATTTATTAAATATACATGTAAACTTGCTGGCTGGCTCAAGCTAGTGCACAACAAATATGGAAGTCAAGTGTTTCATGTCAGATATATTTAGGTTGCATTTCTTACAAGCCAGGCAAATGTCAGGATAATGGACAATTGTTTGTTTTGGCTTTGTTAGCGCCAGCGTTAAATAGAGAACCAGCCCAGACTGCCAACAACGATTCAGACCTGTCCAGTACCTTCAGTTTGGCCGCCTGGTGGAAGTAGGCGCACAGATGCACTTCCTGATCACATCCCAGTCGGAGCCACAGGACATGAGGTTCATCTTCTGCTGCACCATGATGTCCTTCAGCTGAGAGCGCACCTCGCGCACCTAATGCAGGGTGCATTTAGTATCCCGTTAATACCAACACCAAACCTGACAACTCATGGCTGTGTTGTTCCTGAAGGACAGATGAGACTACAAAATGCCAATAGGTGGGTTTTACATCATGTGATCTGAAGTTCCGCCAAAGAATCGCCATCTTGGTACTTCTCTTGACCAAGAATAACCAGGCGACTAGTTATTGTTATTCTCATTATAATGGTGAAAAGCACCACGGTGGCTATTTGGGTTGTGCGTGACAATCATGTGAAAACCATCCTATACATCGAGTCTTGAGGCTCTAAAAGCCCTCATCAAATTGGACAGTAGATTGCCTTATTATATTTAGCAGTCATGGTTACAGTCCAAAATCAGCTTGGTTTTACTTCAGCCAAACAAGATGGAGGGTGTGATGGTGTGATGAGCTAATGCAAACTCTTATTCACACTCTCACTTATAGCCTCAATATTTGGAAGGGGAGAAGGAGGAAATAAATGCAGATGAAATAAATAAAGACCTTCATATGGGAAGATAAGATTTGTGTACAGTTAAAGTCAGCGGTACTTGAAAGGTTTACACAGGACTCGCATGCATGCATGTATGTTGTATGTATGATGTATGTATGTATGTATGTATGTATGTATGTAATGCATGTATGGATGCATGTATGTATGCATGGTAAGTATGCATGTAAGTATGCAATGTAAGTAAGCATGTAAGTATGCATGTAAGTATGCATGTAAGTATGCATGTATGTACCAGTGTCAGTACCTCGATAAAACCCTGGTTTGCATCAGAGCCACTCCTGCATTCCACTGTAGTTTGATCTATATGTCATTCAGGAGCAATTCAATTGAATCTGGCATCAGCTTTTGGAGGCCTAATTGGTGAATCAGCCCACTTTAACCCGGGTTAATAGGATTAGTTGAGGAAGCGAGGGGTGAGTGAGGAAGGACACGGGGGGGTGGGGGACGAGCGCTGCGGCGGGGAGGCTGACCTTGGCCATTGCCCTTGGTGTGGATGAAGTGGTCGTTGCACCAGATGCTGGAGTAGTTGTTGTTCTTCCATCTGCGTGTGACACGTTGAGGTAGGTGAGGTGGTCGCTCTCTCGGGGCACCGCAAAACTTCTCCCGCACCTGGTCGCTCTCCTCCCACGCGGCCCTGCACAGAGAGGGCAGGCACACAGGGAGGGTTAAGGCACGACGGGGGGGGGGGGGGGGGGAATTGTGAGTATAATATCCCTGTAACAATGTGATATTTTTCATCATCACACCCTATAACTTTAGAGTGGTGTGCCTTGAATTTCTGCTTGGCATCTGTGGCGTGCCTTAGCCACAAAAAGTTTGGAAACTGGCTATTTAGAAGTACCTTGGGTCTGTAGAAAATGGCGGGCACAGACAGCATGGAGACAATGATGAGTATGTCCTGCGCTGCAGCCCATGTCGCAGGATACGATCAGCATCTTGGACAGTGCCGGGTCCAGGGGGAACTCCACCATCAGACGACCCGTTGGAGTCAGAGCACCTGGGGACAACCGTCTCACGTTAAACACGTGACTAACAGCCAAGACACTGACACACACTCAAACACACTACTAACAGCCAAGACACTCACACACACTAAACACATGGCTAACAGCCAAGACACTCACACACACTACAGTGTCATTGCAGTGACATTTTATTCCTTTAAAGTCCCTGTAAAGCAAATATGTGTTTTGAATTTGTCACACCACAAATTCATAACACAAATGTGTTATTAACCACCCAGCCAAATTTGAATGATTAAAAAAGTGTAGTAAAGTATTTTCAAAATCGTGAAAGAATAAGCAGTATTCTCTGCTGGGGCGCTGAACACGCTGAGACCAAGTCCAATGGTGCACGGGGGGGGCGGGGAGGGAGCCTTTCTCAAGTGTCAAATACCACTATGAACTGAAAAACGGATGCTCCTTCTAGCAGTGTTATTGGATTTGTGCAGCCATACATGTTGTATGTACATGAGCCACCAGAGCCAGAATCCGATTCGTATCCTTTGCTCCTCATTTTCCGTTTGTTTGTTGAGTTCTCTTCTACGATTCAGTACTACATGATTCTACAGTCTTTTCACATGTTTTCAGCCATTACTTTCTAACATGTGTAATGTGTTTAGAAACAAATCTCTGAATTTGCCTTACAGGGACTTTAATGTAGAGGTAGAGGATCATAGTAGATGATCCGGTAGAGGCTAGGCATCCTGTTCAATCATCCTGTTCAACCCAGAACCTCACTACTAGACTACCGTGCCCCTGTAGGATTCTAGCCAGGTGGGCTCTCCACACTGGCATCTCCCACACGAGAACCACCCCACAGAAACAACAACCCTAGACCCACGCACTCGAACCAACACACAGAAGACCAGTGACGCCCTCCTGTCCAACAGAAGCCTGCTGCCGTTGTGAAGTTTTCTGCTTAAAGAGCTACCATGTTGGTATTAGGGCTGTCCCGAATACCATATTTTGGGCTCCGGAGCTTCGGTAGTAATCGACACGCGAATATTTCGAATATTCGCAAAAGGTTTGGTGTGAGGTTTGGTACTATTCGGATCAGTTGCAACTATTTTCCAAGCAAAGTAAGTGCACGTTTTTATCATGTGTAACGTTACTGTTTAAACGGCGGATAAAAGCTGAGGTGCGCGATGTTGATGGGGGGCGGGCGGGAATGTTGACCGGGGGGGGGGGGGGGGGGGGGGGGTGCGACAGTCCTGGACCGGCCCAATAATCTGGACCGGCCCAAAAAATAATAATACACAAAATAAAGAATACAAAATAATCGGCCTGAAATCGTCCGGCCGAACCTCCCTATGGCAGCCCGTCCCTGCCCAGCTGGCACAGGACGTTTTATTAACGTTGATCCTTGGGTGGATATGTGTTGCAACGTTAACCAACTAAAAGTTAACGTTGAGATAACGTCTAAAGCTGACGTCATTCCAATATGAAATAACAACGTCAAGCTGACGTTGTTATTTAGTTGTTTTTAAGTTATGTTGGCAACCAACCAACATCCAACGTCTAGTCAACCTCATCAGCTTACGTCAAATATACGTACAATTCTGACATTCAGTTGTAGGTCTTTTGACCAAAGCCCAACGTTTTTTCAACGTTGTATTGGCAACATGTAAACAACGTCAAAATCTAACTCCAAACTGACGTTGTTATTTAGTTGTTTTTAAGTTATGTTGGCAAGCAACCAACATCCAACGTCTAGTCAACCTCATCAGCTTACGTCAAATATACGTACAATTCTGACATTCAGTTGTAGGTCTTTTGACCAAAGCCCAACGTTTTTTCAACGTTGTATTGGCAACATGTAAACAACGTCAAAATCTAACTCCAAACTGACGTTGTTATTTAGTTGTTTTTAAGTTATGTTGGCAAGCAACCAACATCCAACGTCTAGTCAACCTCATCAGTTTACGTCAAATATACGTACAATTCTGACATTCAGTTGTAGGTCTTTTGACCAAAGCCCAACGTTTTTTCAACGTTGTATTGGCAACATGTAAACAACGTCAACATCTAACTCCAAACTGACGTTGTTATTTAGTTGTTTTTAAGTTATGTTGGCAAGCAACCAACATCCAAAATAGCCTATTAAAAGGTAATAGCCTATAAATTAGCAGTAAGACTATATGCAGTTTAGAATAAGTATTACAGACTGTAATAGTCTGTACCAGGAGTGCAATAGGCTACACAAGATATGGTGGAAATGACTGCAATACTGTGTGACAGTTATATTTTTGATAATCAAAAAAAACATGTTGATGGCTGTCTCACACAATGTATTTTATTTATTTTACATTTGACACTTATTTCAGGAATATTTTTCAAATGTATCATTCTGAACTTTTTCATTGTTGTGAAGTTTGTCTGGGAGTTTGACAATGAAAGTGGAATTTGTACACAATGATGTTTAAAAAAATGCTCAAAGAAGATGAAAGTGAGAACAGTGGCAAATATTGGGAGTTACAGGCTGACACTTATTGTTGCACACTTGGACACCAAAAAGGGACTTCCAGGCGTGCATAAGTTCAAACTAAAAGTTTTACTCGGGTTTGTTTCTCTGCACATACACACAAGCATGATACTGCACACTGTTTACATTTTCCATCCGACATGCACGGTCTTCTGTGTCCTCTAATGGACCCCTGTGCTGTCCACCGTGCCTGTGTCAACTTCATTCATAGATACCACAAATTTACCTGATCAAAACTAGCTGCTTATGTGAAAGGACATATAAGTGCATGAGTTAATAAAATAAAATATTTCAAAAATAAACTCAGGAAACAAGTTCATTAAATTCAATGAAAACAGTACATTAAATGCATTATAGTGGGGGGGGGGGGTGTACTCTGTTCAATGTCCATTAACATGACCAACATGGGTCCCACATTATCCACCTTAATCAGATGCAGATGGGAAATGTGAACAGTAACTGAATCTGTGTGATAATATATATTTTTTAAATAAGCATGATGAAGCCTCTTGGATGAAAGTCTTCAAAGACAAAAACCAAAATACAGTTGCATTCGATTCAATTTCCTTGAGATAACGTGATAATGCAGTAACTGGGAGGAGAGGAGAGTGCTGATGTTTAATTTAGAAAATCTAAAGTAGAGGTGAAGGAAATAATAGAGTAGTAAAGTAGTAATTGTATTGTGTTGTTTTATTTAATTCATTTTGAAAAACAAACTGTAACTGCCACCCTCATCAGTCTGCACTGCACACAACCTCCTCACTGGCTTAGCTGTCGACCTACATCCTGTCAGTAGGTGGCGGTAATGCTCCCTAAATAGGTAATACACTGTCATTAAACACAAGAGGAGAAGAAGAAGAAACGTGTGCGTGCAAGGTGCAGGCAAAGCGGCAAAGGCGGTTAGATAAGAGACCAAGGTGGACTCCTGGTAAGTTATCCCCAAACAAGCTAACGTGGTTGAAGTTTAAAAAAAAACAACGAGAAATAGATTTAGCTCCAGAGGCCGTTTTCGGCCAGTGATGTTTTAATGCTGATATTTTTCAAATGTTTTTGAAAAATGTTTCAAAGGACGCTAGCTGTGGTTGTAAAAGCTGTGTTTCGGTCTGTTAGCTTCGCAGCTAACGATAGCAGCGGGCGAACCCATAGCAGAGTAGTTGCTTTCTTTTTTGTTTGAGCCAATCAGAGTGAAGCAGGATGAGTTTAATATGGCATAACGACAGGCATGTTTTTTATTTTTTAAATTGACAAATAATTATTTTTAAGAACTTTTTAAAAACATAAAGTTGAAAGAGATTGAAACAGTTAAACAGATTCACTTTATTGACCCCAAATTTAGTAAAAAATGAGTAACTGTGCGTTCACACCAGAAGCGTCTTGCGCTGCAAAGACGCTTTGGTCGCTCATAAAGATTCGCTGCGAATATTTTTGTTCGCTTTTGACGCTCAAGACGCTCAATGACGTACAATTAAATTATGCAGACGCATTTAAAGGAGCCGTATGCTTTTAGACAGCCATATCAAAGAGTGAACTCCCACACACTTTGGCCATATATTGCAGAGACGGTTTTGCTTGTTGGATAAACGATAGTCGCACATCCCTCGTAACTACGCCGTGAAGGTGAACCCTCCCGGACTCCGCTATTAACATGAACCGCTCCGCCGGAGGAGCCGCACATCCACACGCACCAGACACCACAATACAAACATGTTTTCCATTTGATTGCTTTTAAATAAAGTTGTGTGCAGTTATACGGTAAATACCTGTATATATGTCTATGGTAAATACGATTAAGTGTTCAATGTCTCCTTCCTGGTCCAGAACCGCTTGGTCCATGCCGTTAATAGGCGGCCCGCTTCGTGCGTGTACTTGTAAACATGATATTTAAGCTGATTATTACGGTATTGTCTCTGAAATAAAAAAGGCTTGGCTCGTACAACACCGAGTGCCCCGCCACAGCCGTGATTATCTTTTCCGTCGACATTTTACAGTAGGAACCAACAAAGTACAGTAGGAACCAAAGTGCCGGTGTTCCCCGGGACCCACCCAAACGGAGAGCGTCTACATTCAGATTGGCTGTCAGTTTTTGCCGCTGAAACGCGTCATAGTCATTTGCATAAAGTTAAACTGTCTTCAACTTTTTTTTGACGCTCTGGACGCTCTTGTCCATAGAAAGTGAATGACTTTGGTCGCTCAAGACGCTTCTGGTGTGAACGCACAGAGCAGCTGGTTTTCCAGGCATTGCAAACGAAATAAAAAATTAGAAAATGGAAATGTGTGTCTATTGGAAACAATAGCTCAATACAAAAATATAGGAGTAACGTTATTGAAAACTGCATGTTGTTAGTCAGATGATGTTTAATATTGTTTGTTTAATTCAGCTGAAAAAAGTCAAAGCCTGGTGATAGCCATAAACATAAAAAACAGCACATACTTGCTTAAAGTGAATTGTGAATTGACTGAAAAGTTACTAAGCACTCTTTTTAATTCTGATGTCATGACAGCAATGGTGTTGTTGGTTTACCTTCTACGTAGCATCTTCAGAAGTGTGCATTGAAATGTGACATAGAATTTTATACATCACATTGTAATTTCTGCATCTATTATCAAAGTATTTATTAGTAGTACAGTGAAAAACAGAAATGTGAGTATTTGGTTAACATGTTGATTTACGGTGTGTGTCCCTAAATTCTCTCTTCAGACATTAGGAGGGCATTACAAGCATAGACATCTGTGACAGACCGACAGAATAAAGATTTCCCCCTGAGAGCAGAGAAAGAGGGTAAGGAGTGTTTTCCATGATCACACATTATTGTTTAATTTTATTTCTTAATGACACACACATAGCTTGGGGGTTGTGCAATATAATTCTTATTCACAACAAAAAATAACTATAGTGGTATAAATGTATTGGTTGTGTAGTGATGTTCATTGAGGAAGAAGGCCCCCGACACAGGATCGCTTTAACTCACTTTATTTGTTTAGCTTTAGTTATATTAATCTACGAAACAAATGGAGGGGTATTGTAAAAGTCACGCGCGTGGAGCGACCCTTAGCTGGGTATCTGTCCAGATACGCTGCCTGGAGGGTTTCTGCCTTCCCCCGGATGTGTTGTTTGGTAGTATCCGAGCAGGCGTGGCCTCTATGACGCATAATATGCTCTGATTGGCTAGTGTTGAGCGCCCGCCCCCAGTGTATTATGTGTGTCGCCATCTAGTGTTCAGGTTAATACAACTTGTATATTTATTTCTATTCCTTTGTGGCTATGTGTAGATATTACAGTCTGTTGATACATATGTGCGGTTATCCATTCGTCACAGTTGATTTTATTACCTAATTGCTAATAAATTATTTTTTTGGGGTGGGGGAGGAAGATGTCTTATCTGAGGCGGTGGAGAAAAATTCGCTCACAAGCAGCATCAATTGCACTGCAAAGTAGCAGTGAAGACAGTGGCCCTGATGATTTGGTGTTGCCTTCAGTAGGTGTTTCTGAAAGTCTGGAACCCAGTCAGACTGATGTAGATTCACCAGGAGAAGAAAACAGTAATTCTGATGAAGCAGATGAACTTTGTGATCTTGATTCAGATTTTGGATACAATGCATATGTTTTAACTGACTCTGAACAAGACTCAGAATCTGCACAGGAAGATGAAGTGACCCTCCAAGAAAAGCTTGCCTCCTGGGCTTCAACAAGTAAATGTGGAAGAAATAAGCTTGATGAACTTCTTGGTATTTTGCGGGATGAAGATTTACCACTACCAAAGGATTCCAGGACATTACTTGGAACACCACGTAACATACCAACTGAGGAAAAGTGCGGGGGACAGTACATTTATCTCGGGATTACATCCTCTGTTGTGAATATTCTCAAACAGAATACTGCGTTTTTGGACAATTCAAACTCTGTGGACTTAGTGGTGAGCATTGACGGAATTAATATTTTCAAGGCGTCTCCTACCCAGTTGTGGCCAATTATCTGTACTTTCAGTGTTTTTGAACCTTTTGTTGTGGCAATGTATTATGGCACCTCTAAACCTGACTCTGTTAATGATTATCTCGCGGACTTCTTAGCAGAATACACACAACTACAGGAAAACAAAATAGTTGTGAATGGCAAAGAGATTAATGTTCAGATCAAAGCATTTGTTTGTGATGCCCCTGCTAGAGCATTTGTGAAATGCATCAAAGGGCACACTGGATATTACAGCTGTGAAAGATGCATTGTAAAGGGAGAGTATAAAAACAAAAGAGTGGTGTACTTGGGAGACTACCCTCTAAGGACAGATGTAGCATTTGCCAATGGGCTCTATAATGACCACCAGCTTGGGGTATCCCCTTTACTTAATGTATGGATAAATTGTGTCACAGGTTTCCCACTAGACTACATGCATCTAGTGTGTCTTGGTGTTGTGAAAAGACTGTTGTGCTTCTTTAAAAAAGGACCACCCGAATGTAGACTGTCACAAGGTCACTTGCATGAGATTTCAACTCATCTTGTCTCTCTGTCTGGGAAACTTCCTAGTGAATTTGCTCGCCAACCAAGATCCCTAACAGAGTTAAATTGGTGGAAAGCCACAGAGTTCAGACAATTTGTCCTATACACTGGACCTGTTGTGTTAAAAAAGGTATTGCACAAGGATGTGTATGACCACTTTCTCTGCCTAACGGTAGCCCTATCAATACTTCTAGACTCATGTGAGAGAAGGCGTGTTGCTTACATGGACTTTGCAGAACAGCTCTTAAGCTACTTTGTAGCAAAATGTGAGCATATATACACAGCAGCTTTCCTGGTCTATAATGTCCATAGTTTGAAACATCTGGCAGATGACTGTAGGAATTACCAGTGCTCTCTCAATGACATTTGTGCATTTCCATTTGAGAATCATCTCCAAGTTCTCAAGAGATTGGTGAGAAATGCGAAGAATCCAATCTGTCAAGTGACAAAGAGACTCATTGAACAAGAGAGGGCAGGGAGCCGCCCAAAAGAGACAGGAAAGAAGAGTTGGCATTTTGTTGCTGAAAATGAGAGAAATGGGTGTTTTCTCTTACACAACGAAGACTTTGCCTTTGTTAAAGAAAAACGAGATGGCAGGTTGTTGTGTGACATAATATCTCAAAACAGCCTGGAAAGTTTTTATACTGTGCCTTGCGACTCCAAGCTCATTAATGTGGGGTTTGTCAGAAACCTGGACAGAGTACGCAAACACCGCAGGCTTCTTGACGTGTCTGATATTGAACGTAAAGTGGCTTGTCTGCCATACCGTTCAGGATATGTGCTTATGCCTTTACTTCATCGATTTGAGCGGAAAGTATAAAAAGAAAATAACTTCTAGAAGGAATTTTGACTGTTTTTTTTACGCAAAGGGTCATTTTAACTGGGGTCCCCCACTCAAACACTTAGAAAAGCAGTTGGGGCAATACATTATTTGTTTTGATGGTGCTATTGTGAGAATATAGCCAATCTATCACACAAACTCTATCTGGCAGGGCTATGGTTGGCTATATATTGTGTATGCATGTTCAGTTTTGTTTATAGGATGGCTTGGGTTCGTGCAGCTTGGAAAGAAAGGGACCGCGACGAAGAAGGTGTGGTGCCAGCAAGCTGGGTTGACATCGACAAAAAATTAGTCTTTTGGCCGAATGTTGTAAATGCAGCCAAGTTCATCAATGAGCGTCGCAAGCCAACTGATGGATGGAAACGCTTTACTCTGGTCAAAGTGAAGCTCAGATCTGGTATGTACAGTCATATTACAGTAAATACACTTTGACTTGAATAACATGCCATGTCAATGTTTTGCATCGATAACCTTTTTGGTTTGGCAATGTTTCATAGATGATTACCAACAATGTGAAAGCTGGGACCAAACAAGTGGTGCAGAAACAGAAGGAGGAGCACAGTGCACTGGAAGAAAAAATAAAAAAAGGCGACATGAAGACTTTGTTTATGAGGAAGGTAATTTTGCTGTGCCTATTTAAGTAAATGTTGCATATGCTAAATATTAGATTGTATGTCTACTTCTTTAACACCATCCATTCTCTTTAAATGACACAATAAGTATCAGGGTCTGCAATTTGCTGCCGGATTGCGGGTATCGCGCATAATTTAACCGATTCCCGCAAATCTCACACTCTTAATGCGGGAAATTCCCGTACACATTTTAAACCAGCCAACTACCATTACACACTACAGGAGTGCTGCGTCAGACAGTCTGACTTCAATGACACACGTATTTGTTTGTATAGTTTATGTAGCCTACTGTACTGAAAAAAGTTATGTTATAAAACACACACGCTGCCACGCTCATCTGTGCAGCACCACATCTGCTGCGCTCTGGTTCAGCCATCAGTGCTCAAATGTTGGTTAGATCTCTTCAATATTGAACTCTTTTTATGCAACATGCAGCCGAATACCAAGTTAAAGATAGAGGGACAGCAGAGGTCTTCTTTTTAAGGTATATTTTTGGGGGCTTTTATGCCTTTAATGATAGGACGGGTGAAGAGAGACAGGAAACAGAGAGGGGGGGGAGGGACACACAGGATAGGACTGTCTGATGCAGGATTCGAACCAGGGTCGCCTGCACGAGGACCATAACCTCTATACATGGGGCGCTTGCGCTAATCACTATGCCACCAAGCTCTTCTGACAGCTCCTCCCTGATTCAAATGATCAGCTCATCATCAAGCTCTGCTGTGGCCTGATAACGCGCCACTCATTTGAATCAGGTGTGTTGGAGGAGGGACACATTTAAAACATGCAGGCCATTGGCACTCGAGGACTGTAATTGAGAAGCCTTGGTGTATCATATAGCTCCTTAATCATCAATGCTAGCATCATACACAGGTATATTGTAAGTCTGACAGTTTTAGTTTTCTATTTAAAGTTTTTTCACTTTAATCCCTCCTTCCCCTCCCCCCGGACATTTGTTTCCCAATTAGGTGCTTGTGGTGGCAACTTTGTGGAACCTGAACACATGGTAGAATCACTTGATTTGTTTGCAGGTTATGATCATGCCATCAGTGATGAAGGTAAGTTAAACTTCCTTGTGACGGGGGGATGTTGATAGGAATATAGAAGAACTTCTAAATTTTAGGATTTGGTGACAGCCAGCAGCTTTTTAATTAAATCAAAGTTCATTTATATAGCTTTACAATATAGAATTTAAAAAACGGCATTGTTTGATAAAGTTGATGACTTTTTTTTTAATTTATTTTTTTACAGACTATATTCCAGAGCCAGAGAGTCAAGGTAGTCCAAAAAGGTGCAGCTCCAATCCAGTGGAAAAACATGGGTCTGCTCCTGGAAAACATACAAAAGGGTCTACACTTCCAGCTGCTCCACAGAAAGTGCAACCTTTCCACCAATCTGCACTCTTCACACCAAGGAAAACCCCTTCCTGTCCACCGAGAACAAAAGGTTTGTGTACACTACTGTTTCCTTATGGCCTTTCTTTTTTGATAGTTGGGCTGATTTTTGACCACGTTTGTTTGAAGTTGACCATGCCATCAGTGAGGACGAACCTGTGATCAGTGATGATGAAACTGAGATCAGGGATGATGATCATGCCATCAGTGATGAAGGTAAGTTAAACTTCCTTGTGACGGGGGGATGTTGATAGGAATATAGAAGAACTTCTAAATTTTAGGATTTGGTGACAGTCAGCAGCTTTTTAATTAAATCAAAGTTCATTTATATAGCTTTACAATATAGAATTTAAAAAACGGCATTGTTTGATAACATTTTCATGACTTTTTTTTTAATTTATTTTTTTACAGACTATATTCCAGAGCCAAAGAGTCAAGGTAGTCCAAAAAGGTGCAGCTCCAATCCAGTGGAAAAACATGGGTCTGCTCCTAGGAAACATACAAAAGGGTCTACACTTCCAGCTGCTCCACAGAAAGTGCAACCTTTCCACCAATCTGCACTCTTCACACCAAGGAAAACCCCTTCCTGTCCACCGAGAACAAAAGGTTTGTGTACACTACTGTTTCCTTATGGCCTTTCTTTTTTGATAGTTGGGCTGATTTTTGACCACGTTTGTTTGAAGATGACCATGCCATCAGTGAGGACGAACCTGTGATCAGTGATGATGAAACTGAGATCAGGGATGATGATCATGCCATCAGTGATGAAGGTAAGTTAAACTTCCTTGTGACGGGGGGATGTTGATAGGAATATAGAAGAACTTCTAAATTTTAGGATTTGGTGACAGCCAGCAGCTTTTTTAATTAAATCAAAGTTCATTTATATAGCTTTACAATATAGAATTTAAAAAACGGCATTGTTTGATAAAATTTTCATGACTTTTTTTTAATTTATTTTTTTACAGACTATATTCCAGAGCCAGAGAGTCAAGGTAGTCCAAAAAGGTGCAGCTCCAATCCAGTGGAAAAACATGGGTCTGCTCCTAGAAAACAGCGAAAAGAGGCTACACCTCTGGCTGTTAAACAGAAAGTACGACCTCTCCACCAATCTCCACTAAGTTCGGAAAGTGAAGTCACTGTACCTTTCACATCAAAGAAAACCTCTTTCTGTCCACCAAAAACAAAAGGTTTGTGTACACTTCTATTTCATTATGGCCTTTATTTTGATAGTCTGGGCTCGTCATAGAAATATAATGATTCTATTAAATAGTTCTGCTTGATGTGTTTGACCAGAACGAGCACTTAACTGTGTCCAAACAATGTTTACATTTTGGAGGTTATTTCTATAGAAGAAGCAACAGCCTATAATTTTACCAGCTCATGAAGGCATGTCTCCCCAAACAGGAAAAAATAGAGGCTCAACACCAAGTGTGTCTCATCACGCAGAAAAAGGAAGAGGCGCAAGACCTGTCATCAGCTCCCCATTTAAAAAAAGACCAAGCTCCCCGTACCCAATGACACAAGCTAGTAAGTACACACACCCTCATAGATACAACCATATCACTTAAACCCAAATCCAGACCCTTTAGACTTTGTGACGTCTGAATAATTTTGATACACAACTGGTACACATTTGTCAGTGAAAAGTCCTCTACAGCAGTGGTTCTCATCCTATTCAGGCCATGACCCCACCAAAAGATCATTTGAACTGGGGACCCCCACCCTGAAAACATTTGGCATCGTTAAAGCCGAAGCGGACTCGGTTCCGCAAATTAATATTCCAGTCTACATGCTCAAACGCCTCACAAAAATGTTTACCTCTTTCTCAGGTTATATTTGACCACATTGTCAATTTGATTTTGGGGGATGGCAGGAAAGGTAACATTATTTTTGTAGATATAATCTGCTAAGATCAAAAGTAACTATAGCTAAATGTGCCAGGTACCCCAGTGACGGAGACACAGAACAGTGCTTAAGGTTCACAAATTTAATGACTATAAAAATAGAATTGTTACTACAGGTTCTCATTCAGTTTCCTTTAACTGTTCTCTGTACCTCAACTACGGCCACTGGAGGCAGGAAATAAAGAGCTCTGTTGGGAAGAAGCCCTTACCCTATTAGGAAAACTGAAAATACTCCAATAAACAGCTCTCACGGCAGCATCTTTGTGTATTGGTGAACAATGTATATATACACAGTCAGAAGGTTTAGAAAACCCCAATTTTTCAAGTTTGTGATCCTCCGTTTACCTATTTATATCAGTAGTCACTTTTGACCAGTGTGCAATAAGATTGATCAATACAGAACTACAATATGGTGTTTTTTTTGTTTTATTTTTCTCCTTTGGAAAAAAACAAAACATGTACCATGATACAAATGACTATGAACAACAGTTGACAGTCATGAACCCATGCAAATAGAATCATGACCTGGCTCAGTTTATTTTTTTGGCAAGTGTTAAGTTGGTAAGGTGTTGATGATTCTAGTTACGATTGTCCTTTTTTCAATGCCTTTAGGATTTCATAGAAAGGTTATGGAGCTGCTTGTAGAGATCCGTGATGAGTTAAAGGACTTGAAGATTGCCAATCAAACGGAAGACACTGTTCATGACCAGGCTACAACCCTCGAGGAGCTTGAACAACTGGAGGAGTCCCTCAAATCGACAGAGGAAAGGCAGAAACTAGTAGGTTTCATAATTGAGAAATCTGGAACCCGGATACAATGGCAAATTATCAGGGATCAGTTTGTTTTTGTTTTTCTAAGTCTTTACATTCAGTTGTAGCACCTACATTGAATTTAGATGTTGGAGACGTATTGGTAAGAAGAAATCTGGCAATAATAGACTACAGTAGTGATACCAACGTAATGGTAACAGACAGCAGTCATGGGATATACTGAACTCTAAACTTGTTGTTTTTGTACACTGATTACCTCCAATTTCAGATCAAACGCTTGTCCATGGTTGGAGGAGGGACATCAACCAAAAACAATGTGAAATGGATCTTAGACAAGTAGGTTTTTTGTTTTCATATCATTGTCAGTTGTCTGCGATTAAAGTGTAAAAACAGTGTTATATACATCAGTGTTGTTGATCAACTAGGGCTGGATGGCATAGAGAAAATCATTGATATTGAAAAATTCATATTGATCGGTATTGTTAATTAACAAAAAAAATTAAATATTTTGAGTACAGCCCCGGCCATCTTATCAGGGATTATTTTTCTTCTTTTATTTTCCAGACCAGGGCAATGTGTCTATTCTAAATTAGGAAATTAAAATCAAACCACATTGATTTCTGCTCATTCCTTTTTCATTTTGACCAGGAAATAGAAAAGTTAATTCAATTATTTCATTTCAAATAACCACGTTTTTTTGTGGATTGAATTTAAGCATTCTTCTTAGTTTTTTACCCTGGTAGATTTTATTGCACTTACAGTAACATGACGAGTGTAGCTCACCTCTTTTCACCTGGATCACTGTTGGTGTGTGACATACAGCTCTTTAAAACGGATCATAATGTTGCTGCTGTATTTTAAACATCAGTGTTTCAGATTGAGAGGTTTGAGGTAGCGCTGCAGGGTTGGGTGGAGGTGTGTGAAAGTTTATTTGTGCTGTTGAATGTAACTGCTGTGAAACAATCATTAAGTAACATGATATTGATCTTATTTACCAGCTTCTTACTGTCACCGCTCCCTCTATTCATCAGCTCTACCGCACTCCACCACAGCTAACGTTGTCTTGTAGCTGCTCTCTGACTCTGTCTTCTATTCAGTGTTTTGAACTTTTTAAAATAACAGCAAGCAGGAGTAAAGTAGTAGTCTTCCCGCACTGAATGTACTATCTGAGAGCAAAGGAGAGAGTCACAGTCTCTCTCACACTGAATCTGTTGGCTGCTCCTCTTTTTCTCTTTTTTTATCAACCTGTTTTTTTGGGGGGGGTTTTCTTATTGAACCACATGTCTATCGATCGATGTTGTCATATTGAATTATCGCTTAACATGTGCAACATGAGATGCAGTGCAACAAATTGAATGTATTTTTCAGATTTTGCAACATAATTTGTATGCTTAACATTTCTTAATTTAGTAGTAAATCGTACTTGCTTGCAGGAATCGCTTAAAAAAATTGATTGGTCTCATTGGTGTAGCCAGATGTGCCAACTCGTGCTGCGCTGACAATGGCTTCTTTATAATTGCATTCAAATTCCCTTTTGTACCTACAGGTTGATGAGCCAAGACCTACAGGCGCAGTACAACCTGTGTGGAAGGGGACCACAAAAGAAGCTCTCATTTGAGAAGCTCCGTCTCTACTCCGTTGTGATGGGTAAAAAAGCACATCTATACTATAGTGCTCCAAATCGGACCCCCTTGAAAACGAGATGCTGCATCTCAAGGGGCTATCCTGAATAAATTGAATTGAAAATCTATGTCTGTCACTCTGCACTCACATCTGCAGCTGAATATTTTCACTGCTTTCTACAGCAAATCTTATTTCATGTCTTACAGATAGTGTCCAGAGGAGCACGCCTGACTCCGAGGTCAACATTCGTCGGTTGATTGGCGAGCACCTAAAATTTGCCCCTGATCGGCAAAAAGGCGGCCGAAAAAAGGGGGACGGGAGTGAGGAGACATTCAGCTCCTGTTAAGTTAGTCAAGGAAACGACAGCAACTATGTGAATTGTTAGGAACTGTAAAGAAAATGTAAATAGTTGAAGAGAACTTCATTTTCCTAAGGGTGACCCAGTGTTGGGAAGCAAAAAACCTGATTGAAAATGATAAAACCAATCCAGAGTTCTCCCGTTGTCACCCGGTGTGTCAAGATAGCTACAACGCTAACCTATGTGGGCAAATGTTTTAACCACATTGGGCCTCTAAACACTCAGAAAGCCATTTCAAGACCTGTGGTACATGAGTTGGGTCCTTAGAGACGTCACTGTGCATGTTGGACTCGGTGTAGAAACAGTATAAACTTTGCTTTTGCATGGTCACTCATCTCAGATAACTCTGATTACATCCGGAGCAGCCATTACTACCGGTTGTTGAGCGTCTGTGGCTATAGTGGGTGAGCGAGCAGACACTTGACAATCCGCTAGTAATTGCTTTTCCGGGTGTAACTAGACTTATCTGAGGTGAGTGACTATGCAAAAACAAATTTTATACTGTTCACACTGAGTCCAACATGCACGGTGGTGTCTCTAAGGACCCAACTCGTGTACCAAATGTCTTGCAATGGTTTTCTGAGTGTTTAGAGGCACAGTGTGGTTAAAACCTTTGCCCACATAGGTTAGCATTGTAGCTATCTCGACGTGCCGGGTGACCACGGGAGAACTCTTGATTGGTTGTATCATTTTCAGTCAGGTTTTTTGCTTCCCCCAACACTGGGTTACCCACAGGAAAATGATATGGGGGGTCAAAAATGGCCGGGGTTCTTTAGACTAAAATCTTTTTAAAACAACTTAGTTTGATTGGATATTTGAATTGTGTTTTTTACTTTAATTTAAATGTGTCTAAGTTTATTTAAAGATCAGTTGTGTGTTTTGCGTGTTTTTATGGTCACTTGTTTTATTCTACATTTAATAAATGTTGACCAGTTCATAACTTTGCGGTTCATAACTTCTGTATTTTGGCTATTCAGAATACTAATTCAATTCCTCTTTGATATTACAAGATACTTTTGGTTAAGTAACCATGGACCGCTCCTAGGCAGGATTGTTCTGCTGTGTCGTCGTAGCCACTGTCATCACTGTCACAGCACACACACACACACACACACACACACACACACACACACACACACACACACACACACACACACACACACACACACACACACACACACACACACACACACACACACACACACACACACACACACACACACACACGTTTACGTTACGGCGCAGGTAGGGATATGATGTAAATATGACTTTCATACACAACCATAATGCAATGGTCATCCAACGTTGGAGTCTAACTAAAATCCAATGTGTATTTAGCGTTGCTGCTTGACGTCAAGTTAAGGTTAAGGTTTGACGTAGACCTAACTTTCAAATCAATATCATAATCCAACAGTAATCTAACGTTGGAGTACAACTAAAATCCAATGTCTATTTAACGTAAAAGGTTGATGTCAAGCCTACGTACAAATCCAATGTCTATTTAACGTAAAAGGTTGATGTCAAGCCTACGTACAAAATCCAATGTCTATTTAACGTAAAAGGTTGATGTCAAGCCTACGTACAAAATCCAATGTCTATTTAACGTAAAAGGTTGATGTCAAGCCTACGTACAAATCCAATGTATATTTAACGTAAAAGGTTGATGTCAAGCCTACGTACAAAATCCAATGTCTATTTAACGTAAAAGGTTGATGTCAAGCCTACGTACAAAATCCAATGTCTATTTGACGTTCAGGGCTGACGTCCAGCCAACATTAAGTTTTAACGTAAACCCAATTTTCAAATCTATATCATAATCCAATGGTAATCCAACGTTGGAGTGCAACGTTGTTCTAATGTTGCATCAACGTCAAGTGCCAGCTGGGTGGTTATAGGGCTATGCGGCGCTCGTAAAAGCCGAACAATGCGCCTATGCGCTCTTAAAGGTTTGGAAACGATCCAACAAGACTACATCTGTATTCCAATCACAATAAGTAGCCTACTTATCGGCCAACAATAATCAAACAAGGCAGTAAAAGTGGGTATTGAACTGTATAACTGTTTTGAAAAAAGGGGAAAAGGCCGACATATGCCGATACAATATGCAGCCGGCGCTCGGAAAAGGCTTGCAACAAAAAGATGAGCCACACATTTAGAAACAATTGCATGAACTATCTAAAAGCAATACCTTAGTCGATCTGACGAAAACAGATATGAGGCTGAACGTTTTGCTAAAATGTCACAGTTATGGAAATATTGAAAATGTTGGAGCGGCTGGCTTGACCACGCGAACCGAGAGACGGCTGTCTTGACCGCAGTACGCGATCGGTCATTAATCAATAATCGTATTTAACAGTATAACTGCACACAACTTTATTTAAAATCAAATGTAAAACATGTGTGTTTGTATTGTGGTGTCCGGTGCGTGTGGTGTGCGGCTCCTCCGGCGGAGCGGTTCATGTTAATAGCGGAGTCCGGGAGGGTTCACCTTCACGGCGTAGTTACGAGGGATGTGCGACTATCGTCTTAAAAAATACTAAAGTGTTTTTTAAAGTTAGAAAGATATTAGATATTCAACCGATATTCACGCTCCGAATTACAGTGATCAGACACGGGGAACTAAAGCCGCGATCACCGCACCGCTTCAAGATCGCAGTATGCAACACAACGTCCTTTTGATCCATAACAATATAAATTGATCGACACATTTCTTAACGATCAATGATCGATCATCGATTAATTATGCCCATCCCTAGTTCCCACACAGCTGAGGTCTTCGGCATTTTGTCTTCCCTTTAACGGCCAAGGTGAACTGAAGCCTGACGTTCACTGCTGTGAGTGATGTCACGCGCCCAAGCTGAGATATAGGCTATTTCCACATCTTAACAGTCAAGTATAAATATAGTACAAGAATGTGCTGACAAAATGTATTTTGCGGTTCGCCTTTAGTGATAGCCTACATTTAGAAAAAAAAAAAGAAAAAGAAAACGAATATCCGAATCCCAAAATTGAAAACCGAATACCTACCCAACGAACGAATATCCGAATAGTCGAATATTCGGGTCCAGCCCTAGTTGGTATGGAATTGTATGTAAAGAGAGTAAAGTGCTGACATTTATGCATATGAAGGGACATGGTTACAAAAACAACTTCCAATTTAAATGATTAGAAGACTGAGTGAGTAAGAGGCTTAAGGGAAAGAAGAAGAGCAGAGTTGTGCTGACAGTCTGGCTCAGGTGGGCCTTAATCAGAGATAATCTGCTGTTAACACCAGCCAGGGAATCATCAGAAGTACCCTCAGCCCCCCCCCCCACATCCTTGTAGCCCCCCCAAATCCCCAAATCCACAGGAATCTGGCTAGGATGAGACGCATATGAGATCCCCCACCAGCCAAATCAAACACAGGATCAGGTACTAGGCAATTACCTCTCTGGCTCAAGCGTGACTTAAACTCCTGTTTGCACTATCTGCACCATTCCTGGTGAAACTTCTTTAAAAGTCCCCCTACTAGTAGTCCGGCTGATTATGCAGTGACAGTCAAGGAGCAGCACTCAAAAAACTATTTGCAATACGATCTGCCATGGCTTCACGGTTGGCGTCTCTGATGAAAAATAATTCCTTGCGAGACACTTTGTGACAGCAAAGCATTTGGTTGAATGGAGCATTGTCAGATGATTCTCTTTTAGGGAAACATTCATAGTGTAGACACATACATCAAAGGATATAAGTGTGATATTAACCAAACAAAGGTAGGGGGACTGACTGGGACTCGGATAGATTCGCCATGGCAGGCGAGGCTAGGTTCATTGGGCAATACACTGAATTAGGAAGGGGGAGGACGTGGTCATGTCTGGAGAAGGCAAGTTTATGCTGAAAAAGGAGTGAGTGGGCTGATGAGGTGGGAAAGGGAGGGGGCTGAATGCCATAGCTGCAGAGCAGGTTCTTGGCTGCAGTGACTTTACAAATGCTAACCAACAGAACACCTTTCAGTTTGGCTAGAGGAAGGGAGTCTAGTTGCAATGAGAATGTACACAAAAGCTTATTTGTGATATTATTTTGAATTTGCATTGGGCAAGTAAAATAATAAAGTAGTTTAATGAATTAATGTATATTAGGATAGACGTTTCCCACCAGGGCCCCCACAGCACCCACCTGTGTTGTCCAGGGCCCCCAGGATCCACAGCTGGTACATGGAGTTGAGCATGTTGTCCTCGGGGGGCGGGTCCATGAAGTGGAAGAGCAGCAGGTCCTGCACGCCCAGGGACTTGAGCAGCAGCACCACGTTGGCCAGGTTGGTTCTCTGGATCTCCGGGATGGTGGTGGTCAGCATCTCGTTCTTGTAGGCACTCTGCGTGTACAGCCTGCGCAAGAAAAGAGAGAGACATCTGTTACTCACTGAATACTGGACAGGTCTAGGATTTGTTACATAGAAACGCCCTTGTTTGTGTTGTCCTCCACTATATATATTTTTTTACATTTAGAAACCCATGGTAGGTTCAGTTTGGTAATTATATATGTAAGGGATAATCCACGACAAGGTGGATGGCCACTTACGAATCTAATAAAAATAGAAGGGTGTTGATTCATATTTTGGGGTAATTCTATCTCAAAAGTACAACTTTTAGCTCGCAGTACTTTGTGTGTGCCTGTAAACAAATGACGAAAGATCAGAGAAATATGTGGGTCTGACTAATGCCTGGGTCTGACTAATACCTAATGTCAGTTAACATGAGATTCATATGGACGTTACCTTATTACTCCAGTAAATAGAGATGATCTTAGTAACTAAATGGCAATGTTACCTTATTACTCCAGTAAATAGAGACAATCTTAGGAACGACATGGCAAAGTTACCTTGTTACTCCAGTAAATAGAAGCGATCTTAGTAACAACATGGCAAAGTTACCTTGTTACTCCAGTAAATAGAAGCGATCTTAGTAACAACATGGTAAAGGGTTAGTAAATAGAGACGATCTTAGTATGGACACGGCAACATTACCTTATTACTCCGGTACATAGAGACGATCTTAGTAATGACATGGCAACAGGGAAGCTTTCTAAGCGTAGTCTGCCCCCCACTGCCATTTAGTTTTGGCATTTACATTTCCACGGTTCATATTGTATACATAGAATGTTATTGTTCTGTCTATTTGTTGTAGTCGTTATTATTATTTTAGATGTTTTAAACTCTTTTTAATTCCTTCATTACTGTCCTGTACTTACGAATGACCGAATGACCTAAAGCTGCTGCAGGTCAAATTTGAGAGTTGTAAAGAGAGAAACGTTTCTCCACCACTGACAAGTGTTGCATTCACGCACCTGTGATTGACAGGCAAGATCGTCAACTAGAAACAGATATTCTCACAGTGCATTTCACTCACAAATGTCATTTCTAACAAATTACACTACAATAGCTCTTAAATCTTCCCTACAGCGTGCTCCAGACGGACATTACAAGGAGATTGTACTACAGTCCATGATGAGATGCCTGTAGATGTTGTGGGAAGTGGTTTACCTGGTGCTCCATTTGCCATGATGAAATATGATCAACACAGCTAGTGTGACTATTAAACACCTTGCCTGGATTTTGAAGGTAAACTTTGTGTGCACACAAAAAAAAACAGTGCTTCTAAAAGCAAGCCTCAAACCACCTTGAGAATCCTCCATGGTTTACCTTAACAAAGCCTCCTTGTGCCATTAAAGTCATCTAAAATGTGGGCTTATTAAATATGATGTATATGATGAGACAGGAGAATGTGTGTGGTCACGACTTTGAAAATAAATTCAGCAACGGCACACAATTTCCCCTCACACACACACACACACACACACACACACACACACACACACACACACACACACACACACACACACACACACACACACACACACACACACACACACACACACACACACACACACACACACACACACAGCAAAGCTCCGATTCCAAACCGATTCGTCGTAGCTCAAGTGCAAGTGAATGGGGGGGGGGGATTAACACAGAGATTGTTTTATGTATGGGTGCATCGGCATGTGCATGGCTTTTTTACAGCCACACTAGCCCATTAGCAAGGAAAAAGGTGTGTTTGCATGTGTCACCATCTCTCTTTAAGAGAATAATAGCAAAGGAGGAAAAGAGGCCACGCATATCCTCAGACAGCGGGGGCTTTTTTGGCAAATTCTTCCCGCTGTAAACAAAGTTAAACCGCATGAAATCCTGGGGAGATTAGGACTCAGCCCGCCCCCCCCCCCCCCCACCAACACACACACACATTGACTGTCTCGAAAGCACAACTGTGTCACACATCAGAGGTGCAAAACATCTGAAGAAAAGGCTGATCATTATTGGCTAAAGGATGGAAACACTAGAACACCAATGGCCGCTAACCTGACACACACACACACACACACACATATACATACATATATATATATATATATATATATATATATATATATATATATATATATATATATATATATAAACATATGACTTCTGATTTGCTTTCCTGCACAAGATGTAGAAGAGCTATGAGCCGGGACTGTCTAATACAATCTCCAGAAATTGTGAAAGAGAAGTGCGAGGCATTTTGAAAACAGTAAAGTACAGTACAGTAAATTGTTGTCCGGTTCCATGCATGTCCAACCAGGTGAACAGGCCATCAAAATGTGGAAGCTCATAATAAAATATTCCTTTAACGTAAATCTTTTTAAACATCAGGTGAACAGCAATTTAAACTCAAGTAGCATTAACCATTAGACCACAATTCCCTCCCACCAAAGCATGTAATTGCAATGCAATACTGTTATGTAATTATACCTACTCTAAAATAAAACATTCAGCAAAAACATTTTTGTTGAATGTTTTATTCATGGTGCATAATTACATTTTACTCCCTATGCAAAAAACATACAGTAATGAAGTATGTTTCAGGTGTTAGCGTGTGTGGCATACACCCCACCCCCACCCCCACCCCCACAGGACAGTGCTCACCTGAAGCACTGCCCGGGCCCCGTCCTCCCTGCGCGACCCGACCGCTGGTTGGCATTAGCCTGGCTGATGGGGTACACCTGCAGGGCATCCATCCCAATGCGCGGGTTGAACACCTTGGACAGAGGACACAAAACACAGTCAGAGTCCACAGGGAAAGTACAGCCCTGAATCTAAACAATAGCAATAAACAGCTCCTCTGGCCTTTTGACTCAATGCGCCACAGTGCTACTGTCATTGCTGTTATTATTGTTGTTTTAGTAAAGCCAGGAGAGACGGTGATGATGGTTGGATCACCCAGACCGGTATGGTCCTTTAATGGTCGGAAATTGGATGTTGTGTGGATTGAATTAACGGTATGAAGATGACGTCATTGGAGCGGTACCTTGAGTTTGCAGTAGCCTGCGTCCACTACGAACATGATCCCATCCACGGTCAAGGAGGTCTCCGCAATGTTGGTGGCGACGATGCACTTTCTCACCCCGTCTGGAGCCTGCAGGCATGCATAGGTTTAAAGATCTTGGTAAAGGTCCAGATATGATAGATGAAGATATAGTTGGTCCAGATTCACTGCATGCAATAATGTATACCGGTAGTTTAAAATAATGGATTATATACACTCAAGCCACATAAACACTGGTGTTTAAATGGTCAATAAGGTATAGTGTAAATACTGTAGAATATACTGTCAATAATGGGTACCTCGACTGCCGATAATGTTCACTTTATTTTTGCATCTACATTTCTACTACTCTTATTGTGTACATACATATTTTTATTTATATACTTTATTTATTTATTCATATATCTTTTTAATTCTACTACTGTCCTGTACTTGTCCTGGCCTGCAAATATTCCTGTCTGGGATGAATAAACTATACTGAGACTAGTAAAGTACTATCTTATATGTTTCTTTTAGGTCAGTAAAATACAGTGGATTGGTCCAAAGGACGAGGGTGTGGCAATAAGGAACCTTCTGGAAGATCTTGGCCTGGAGGTCTGAAGGCAGCTGGGAGTAAATGGGCAGCACTGCCAGAGCAGGAGCACTGTCCAGGTCCTCTAGTCGCTCCACGATCTGGTCCGACGTCACCTGCGTCATCGACACGGAGGACACACTAATCATATTACCTTTTGACTAGGATCAACACTCAAAACTTTATTACTGTAACAACTTAGTTGTTGTTAGGGATTTGCCTCAGTGTGCTTGTGACAGAATAACAAATAATCAAAGCATAAGAGTCAAGACGCATAACACATAACCCCTATAATCCCCATCCCATCTGAGCAAGCATTCAACGTCGTCCACAGGAAAACACACAAACAACAGACAAACAACCGTGAGCAACACCGTGTCACCACAGAAGGGCACCATCTTAACCTGAGGCTTGGTGTTGAGTGTTATTCTTTGATTGAGTTTCAATAAGTAGAGGACATATGTGTCGCATCAATGCCTAATCTTTTGCTTCATATATTTTTCGACCGATCTGTAAGTGTGTAATTGGTGACACAACACAAACTCGGCCAGCAGTAGTAAACTGTAAAAACTGTCTGTTATGGTTTGAAAATCAAGACCATGTAGACTGGACACTGTAAAAATCCCATTCTGAAAGCTTTATCCAAGCTTTCTTCGGTAGAACATCCAAGTAACCATACGGGAAACAAGGCGTAACTCTGGCCCTTGCAGTTTCTGGTTTCCAGCCCAGGCTCTGTGCTTCTAAAGGTTCTGCTATAACACAGTACGACCACTGGTTCCCAGATTAATCAGCAGGTGACCGGGTGATAACCATATCAGCCAATCAGCCAATTATGCATATAATGTGTTGAACCTATAGAGGGAGTCATCTAATCTAAGAAAACCAATGTACAATTGGTGTAGTTGTTTGGCTGTACTTTAAGAACAGGGGCAACAGAGTGGTAGCAGTGAGCGCTCACCTCAATGTCCTCCTGACCAGGCATGAAGATGAGGATGTCTCCCACCATCCCACTCAGGTGGATCTGCAGGGCTTGTTTCACCGCTGCCTCCACATAGTCCTCCTGAGGAGTCTACATGCACGCACGCACAAGCACACACACACACACACATTATTGTAAGTCACTTTGGCCAAAGTGTCCGCAAAATGCCCTAAATGTAAAATGCAAATGTAAAAGGATCACAATGATTGAAGCCCAAAGCACATAGCTGTGTTGGGACTGACGTCAAATACCAAAATAGACTTGAGTCCTTGAGTTTGACACCCTGGTGAAGACTATCTGAGTGGAAACACATTGGTTAATCTATAGCTGTGGAGTGTGTGTGGTTGACAGCTGGTTTACAGCCTCACCTGGCCTGAGTCAGACTGGTTAGACTCTGGGCTGGGTGGGGCTGCACACCTGTGGTGCAGAGCAATCATGGCACCCAGGATAAACCAGCTATCAACACACTCAGGAGAGAGACACTGTCATGGCAGCATGTTACATCTCGCCATTTCTAATAAATGGATATTCTCTACCAACTACAACATGTGTCTTGTAACGGAGGGGCCCAGCAAAAGCCACTTAGGTGGCGTGTGTTAAGAGTCTACTGCTACAATGACTTAATAAAGGATTTTTACATTAATTATCAGAGTGCCTCAGATTAAATTTTGACTGCCAACCAACACTGTGGACTTCCATCAACAGTAAGCTGGAAAGTCATAGTTTTTTCTTTGTATTATAATTACAAACAATATGATTCTATCATGTGCTTTGGGCTTAAGAAATGATGACAATGACTAGGAAACTAAGATTCCGCTGAACAGCAAGATGGGCCTAACCATGATCACAGATGTAAATGGTGGTCTCTAAAATAACATATACAGTAGAAATATGAATATATTAACCATGATATCTAATAGAACATACAGTAGAAACATGAATTTATTAACCATGATCACTAATAGAACATATACAGTAGAAACATGAATTTATTAACCATGATCACTAACAGAACATATACAGTAGAAACATGAATTTATTAACCATGATCACTAATAGAACATATACA
>JAOPHQ010003619.1:0-22981 GCA_030340625.1 Merluccius polli | reverse complement strand
TGTGAGGGTCAGTGCGGGTCAGCCTCATGAAGTGGTTATATTGAGATCCCCTCACACCATGGACACTTAACACTCAATAACATTAATATAACGTGTTGATTCATGTTTTGGGGTAGTTCTGTCTCAAAAGTACAACTTTTAGCTCGCACTACTTTGTGTGCCTGTAAACAAACTGCAAATGACTGGAGAAATATATGGGTCTGACTAATGTCTGGGACTGACTAATGCCTAATGTCAGTTAACATGAGATTCATAGGGAATGCGGACGTTACCTTATTACCCCGGTACATAGAGACCATCTTAGTAACGACTTGGCAATGTTACCTTATTACCCCGGTAAATAGAGACGATATTAGTAACGACCTGGCAACGTTACCTTATTACCCCGGTAAATAGAGACGATATTAGTAACGACATGGCAACTTTACCTTATTACTCCAGTAAATAGAGACGACCTTAGTAACGACATGGCAAAGTTACCTTATTACTCCAGTAAATAGAGACGACCTTAGTAACGACATGGCAACGTTACCTTATTACCCCGTAAATAGAGACGACCTTAGTAACGACATGGCAACGTTACCTTATTACTCCAGTAAATAGAGACGACCTTAGTAACAACATGGTAACGTTACCTTATTAGCCCGGTAAATAGAGACGACCTTAGTAACGACATGGCAACGTTACCTTATTACCCCGGTAAATAGAGACGACCTTAGTAACGGCATGGCAACGTTACCTTATTACTCCAGTAAATAGAGACGATCTTAGTAACGACATGGCAACGTTACCTTATTAGCCCGGTAAATAGAGACGACCTTTACGGCATGGGCGACGTTACCTTATTACTCCAGTAAATAGAGACGACCTTAACGACATGGCAACGTTACCTTATTACTCCATTAAATAGAGACGATCTTAGTAACACATGGTAACGTTACCTTATTACTCCAGTAAATAGAGACGACCTTAGTAACGACATGGCAACGTTACCTTATTACTCCAGTAAAATAGAGACGATCTTAGTAACGGCATGGTAACGTTACCTTATTACTCCAGTAAATAGAGACGATCTTAGTAACGGCATGGCAACGTTACCTTATTACTCCAGTAAATAGAGACGATCTTAGTAACAACATGGTAACGTTACCTTATTACTGCAGTAAATAGAGACGATCTTAGTAACGGCATGGCAACGTTACCTTATTACTCCAGTAAATAGAGACGATCTTAGTAACAACATGGTAACGTTACCTTATTACTCCCAGTAAATAGAGACGATCTTAGTAACGGCATGGCAACGTTACCTTATTACTCCAGTAAATAGAGACGATCTTAGTAACGACATGGCAACGTTACCTTATTACTCCAGTAAATAGAGACGATCTTAGTAACGGCATGGCAACGTTACCTTATTACTCCAGTAAATAGAGACGATCTTAGTAACGGCATGGCAACGTTACCTATTACTCCAGTAAATAGAGACGATCTTAGTAACGACATGGTAACGTTACCTTATTACTCCAGTAAATAGAGACGATCTTAGTAACGGCATGGTAACGTTACCTTATTACTGCAGTAAATAGAGACGACCTTAGTAACGGCATGGCAACGTTACCTTATTACTCCAGTAAATAGAGACGACCTTAGTAACGACATGGCAACGTTACCTATTACTCCAGTAAATAGAGACGATCTTAGTAACGACATGGTAACGTTACCTTATTACTCCAGTAAATATAGACGACCTTAGTAATGACATGGTAACGTTACCCTACTTTGCTCGTAGGAGTGTGACGCGCGGTGAGGCGGAGGAGGAGAGGATGAGGAGGAGGTGGGAGGACCGTGTGCAGAGGGTGGAGGTTCTGGCCCAGGCATTCCTCCACGCTCCGCTGCAGGCGGCCTACAGGCCCCGGCTGCGGGGCGGCCAGCCCTCCCCCGTCTGGAGGCTGTTCCCACGGCAGAGCCCGGCCATGGGCTTCATGCAGGCGTGCCAGGAGGTACAGACAGCTGTAACGTAAATACAAATGTGAAGTAAGAAATGCAAATAAAGGTGGTAGTGGAGTAAAACACTGCAGCAGCCGGCCCCTAGATGTGTGCTCTGGATCTGTGAGGGAATGAGTCAAATAATATGTCCAGTCTGTCATTAAGTATGAATATGTCCAGTCTGTCCGTAAATATAAATATGTACATTTGTACAAGTCTGTCAATAGTCTCAGTCTATCAATCTCCGTCTATCAATGAATACGAATGTGAGTGAATATATGAATGAATAAATATGAGTCCATGTGCAAGTGCGCCAGAGTCCATGCAGGATTCAGTAGTTAAGGGTCCAAAGTAAGTAGCAGACAGTGCAGGTCTTAAGGGTCTGAAGTAAGTAAGTAGCAGACAGTGCAGGTCTTAAGGGTCTGAAGTAAGTAAGTAGCAGACAGTGCAGGTCTTAAGGGTCTGAAGTAAGTAAGTAGCAGACAGTGCAGGTCTTAAGGGTCCAAAGTAAGTAGCAGACAGTGCAGGTCTTAAGGGTCCAAAGTAAGTAACAGACAGTGCAGGTCTTAAGGGTCCAAAGTAAGTATCAGACAGTGCAGGTCTTAAGGGTCTGAAGTAAGTAAGTAGCAGCCAGTTCAGGTCTTAAGGGCCTGAAGTAAGTAAGTAGCAGACAGTGCAGGTCTTAAGGGCCTGAAGAGTAAGTAGCAGACAGTGCAGGTCTTAAGGGCCTGAAGTAAGTAAGTAGCAGACAGTGCAGGTCTTAAGGGCCTGAAGTAAGTAAGTAGCAGACAGTGCAGGTCTTAAGGGTCTGAAGTAAGTAAGTAGCAGACAGTGCAGGTCTTAAGGGCCTGAAGTAAGTAAGTAGCAGACAGTGCAGGTCTTAAGGGCCTGAAGTAAGTAAGTAGCAGACAGTGCAGGTCTTAAGGGCCTGAAGTAAGTAAGAAGCAGACAGTGCAGGTCTTAAGGGTCCAAAGTAAGTAAGTAGCAGACAGTGCAGGTCTTAAGGGCCTGAAGTAAGTAAGAAGCAGACAGTGCAGGTCTTAAGGGCCTGAAGTAAGTAAGAAGCAGACAGTGCAGGTCTTAAGGGCCTGAAGTAAGTAAGTAGCAGACAGTGCAGGTCTTAAGGGCCTGAAGTAAGTAAGTAGCAGACAGTGCAGGTCTTAAGGGCCTGAAGTAAGTAAGTAGCAGACAGTGCAGGTCTTAAGGGCCTGAAGTAAGTAAGTAGCAGACAGTGCAGGTCTTAAGGGCCTGAAGTAAGTAAGTAGCAGACAGTGCAGGTCTTAAGGGCCTGAAGTAAGTAAGTAGCAGACAGTGCAGGTCTTAAGGGCCTGAAGTAAGTAAGTAGCAGACAGTGCAGGTCTTAAGGGCCTGAAGTAAGTAAGAAGCAGACAGTGCAGGTCTTAAGGGTCCAAAGTAAGTAAGTAGCAGACAGTGCAGGTCTTAAGGGCCTGAAGTAAGTAAGAAGCAGACAGTGCAGGTCTTAAGGGCCTGAAGTAAGTAAGAAGCAGACAGTGCAGGTCTTAAGGGCCTGAAGTAAGTAAGTAGCAGACAGTGCAGGTCTTAAGGGCCTGAAGTAAGTAAGTAGCAGACAGTGCAGGTCTTAAGGGCCTGAAGTAAGTAAGTAGCAGACAGTGCAGGTCTTAAGGGCCTGAAGTAAGTAAGTAGCAGACAGTGCAGGTCTTAAGGGCCTGAAGTAAGTAAGTAGCAGACAGTGCAGGTCTTAAGGGCCTGAAGTAAGTAAGTAGCAGACAGTGCAGGTCTTAAGGGCCTGAAGTAAGTAAGTAGCAGACAGTGCAGGTCTTAAGGGCCTGAAGTAAGTAAGTAGCAGACAGTGCAGGTCTTAAGGGCCAAGGCGCCATCTGTATGGATTGACATCTATATTTCTCTTTTCCAAGGATGTGCATGTTTTTGCGCTTGAGAAAGATACAGCTGCCCAGGGCCAGAGGATCTACCTGGTCACCAGTTACAGCGAGCTGTGGCACTACTACAGGTGTGTGTGTGTGCATGTGCGCGTGTGTGTATGTTTGTGTGCGCGTGTGTGTGTGTGTGTGTGCGCGTGTGTGTGTGTGTGTGTGTGTGTGTGTGAAGGGTCATAGTAAGATGGGCGTTGTACTACTGTCTCCAGGACCTTTCAGCACTCCCTGATGCACTGCTACGAGGTGATTCCAGAGGGGGCTGTTTGTAAGCTGTACTTTGACCTGGAGTTTCACCGGCCATCCAATCCAGGGCTTGATGGGACAGCGCTGGTGGCCTTCCTGATCCAGGTGAGGGCAGCACCGGAGCCAAACGCTTCCTCTGGTGTCCACGTCGTCCACTCACCAATACTTAGGTGCCGAATTGAAATGCGTTGTGATTAGTGGTGGGCATAGATTAATTTGTTTAATCTAGATTAATCTCACTGTAATCTTGGAATTAATCTAGATTAATCTAGATTAAAATGGCTCATTGGAATTCTGTCGAAGGCATTCATAATATGTGTGTGCTACCTATGGCGATGGCGGGGGGGGGGGGGGGGGGGGGGGGGGGGGGGGTCGCCAGGCAGAGGACGCAGCCGCAGCGCAGCCGTTAGCTTCCTTGGTGGAAATCCGGTATAGACCCAGCTCCCAACCCAACTGAGATTAACGGCGATCATTTTTTTATCGCTCGATAAGAGTCTCGCGTTATCGCAGCGCGTTAACGCCGATAAAGGCCCACCACTAATTGTGATTCTGCAATTATTGCGATTTGATATTACGATTTCTGTTTACTTTTTTAACTCTAGCACATAGAAAAAAAGTTGTATCATACACTTCTAAAAAAAAATGGATCGGTTGCATCGCATATACCGTACAAAGTTGGACACATTTTTGTGTGTGTATGTGTGTGGGGTCAGTATGTGTGTGAACAGCTGGTGGATGTGTACGGGGTGGCATGCACGGCCCGCAGCGTGCTCAACCTGGACTCCAGCACGGAGGACAAGTTCAGCCGCCACCTGATCTTCTGTCTGGACAGCGCCGCATTTAAAGACAACCTTCACATGGGTCGGTCCAGGGTGAAGTACTCATGCTAATAAAACACACCACTGTAATACTACACTGTATGTATATTATTATACTGTGTAATACTACACTATATGTATATTATTATACTGTGTAATACTACACTATGTATATTATTATACTGTTTAATACTACACTATGTATATTATTATACTGTGTAATACTACACTATGTATATTATTATACTGTAATACTACACTATATGTATATTATTATACTGTGTAATACTACACTATATGTATATTATTATACTGTAATACTACACTATGTATATTATTATACTGTGTAATACTACACTATGTATATTATTATACTGTAATACTACACTATGTATATTATTATACTGTTTAATACTACACTATGTATATTATACTGTGTAATACTACACTATGTATATTATACTGTAATACTACACTATGTGTATATTATTATACTGTGTAATACTACACTATATGTATATTATTATACTGTGTAATACTACACTGCATGTATATTATTATACTGTGTAATACTACACTATATGTATATTATTATACTGTGTAATACTACACTGCATGTATATTATTATACTGTGTAATGCTACACTATATGTATATTATTATACTGTCTGTGTAATACTACACTATGTATATTATTATACTGTGTAATACTACACTGCATGTATATTATTATACTGTGTAATACTACACTATATGTATATTATTATACTGTGTAATACTACACTGCATGTATATTATTATACTGTGTAATACTACACTATGTATATTATTATACTGTGTAATACTACACTATGTGTATATTATTATACTGTGTAATACTACACTGTATGTATATTATTATACTGTGTAATACTACACTGTATGTATATTATTATACTGTGTAATACTACACTATGTATATTATTATACTGTGTAATACTACACTATGTATATTATTATACTGTGTAATACTACACTGTATGTATATTATTATACTGTGTAATACTACACTATGTATATTATTATACTGTGTAATACTATACTATATGTATATTATACTGTGTAATACTACACTGTATGTATATTATTATACTGTGTAATACTACACTATGTATATTATTATACTGTGTAATACTATACTATATGTATATTATTATACTGTGTAATACTACACTGTATGTATATTATTATACTGTCTGTGTAATACTACACTTTGTGTATATTATTATACTGTGTAATACTACACTATGTGTATATTATTATACTGTGTAATACTACACTATGTATATTATTATACTGTGTAATACTATACTATATGTATATTATTATACTGTGTAATACTACACTATGTGTATATTATTATACTGTGTAATACTACACTATGGACATTATATGTTTGATCTGTCTACGTTGTCGTGGTAATTCTTTCTCAACTTATTTTTGTAGGTAAATTCGTCCGTGCCATTCTCAGTCCAAACCCTGAGCGTGATGCAGAGAGTGACGTCAGACCGCGGTACGGTTTCCTTTTTATTCCTCGTGTGATATTATTTCTGTCAGAAATCACTCCTGTCCTAGATTGAACCATGCGATAAACTTTAGTTTGGAGGTATGGTTCCACTCTTTTAGGGTGCTCCTCCCTGCTGTAGGATTAAACGCATGATATAACATTAGACCACAGGGAGCACTGTACAACCCCCCCCCCCCCCCCCCCCCCCCATGGGGTTCATCAGATACCTCAACCCATTGTGTAGGTGACATACAATACAGAGCAGAACCTTCCCGCCAGAAGGAGCTGCAGCCATTAGCGGGGGCTCAGTGGCTCGGGTGTTGGACTCCCAGCCGAAAGGTGCCGGGTTCAGTCCCAAGCGTCCCGAAAGATGCCGGGTTCAGTCCCAAGCGTCCTGAAAGGTGCCGGGTTCAGTCCCAAGCGTCCCGAAAGATGCCGGGTTCAGTCCCAAGCGTCCCGAAAGGTGCCGGGTTCAGTCCCAAGCGTCCCGAAAGGTGCCGGGTTCAGTCCCAAGCGTCCCGAAAGATGCCGGGTTCAGTCCCAAGCGTCCCGAAAGGTGCCGGGTTCAGTCCCAAGCGTCCCGAAAGATGCCGGGTTCAGTCCCAAGCGTCCCGAAAGGTGTCGGGTTCAGTCCCAAGCGTCCCGAAAGATGCCGGGTTCAGTCCCAAGCGTCCCGAAAGGTGTCGGGTTCAGTCCCAAGCGTCCCGAAAGATGCCGGGTTCAGTCCCAAGCGTCCCGAAAGGTGTCGGGTTCAGTCCCAAGCGTCCCGAAAGGTGCCGGGTTCAGTCCCAAGCGTCCCGAAAGATGCCGGGTTCAGTCCCAAGCGTCCTGAAAGGTGCCGGGTTCAGTCCCAAGCGTCCCCAAAGAAACTGTAGCGATGGCCGCGCTGCTGCTGGGTTCTCGAGGAAGGAAAACGAACAGCGTGCCATTTGAGCTGCCCCGCCCCCTTGTCTGCAACTAACACCAAGCCACGCCCCCTTCACGCCACACTAACCTGTAGGCGTCCTTGAACCCTTCCCTGCATTTAATGTGGAAACATTACTGTAAAAAAAAAAAAAAAAAAAGCGATTCAACGCATTAAATCGTAAAAAAAAAAGTGATACTTAAGTAAATCGATTTATTGGTTGAGCAGATCACCCCGTCTCTCTGCCGAGAGCTGTGTTGGGGAAGGAGAGACGGCCCACGGTCCCACAGCTAAGAGACAGAAGCCCGGTCAGACCAGGGACCACTCAGACCTCAGCTGCCTGAAGGTGAAAGGCAAACAGGGCCAGGAATGCCTCTTCGTTGACCTTGGTGAGTAATGTTACGTTAGTTTCAATGACCTGCGGCCTTAAATCCAACTTGTTGCAGTTGTCGACTTACTTTAATTTTATATATATTTTTTACAATATAAATGAATATTGATGGATTACTTATGAAACGCTTCCACGACATTGACTATTCATTAAATAATGAATGTATTAACAAAGTTTTGATAAGTTGACGTAATCGTGAAAGGCCCAGGACTAGTGCTGAGGGTGGTTGACTTGTGAGTCAAAGGTTGTGGGTTCGAACCCCAATGTCGGCAGTCCACCAGCAAGAAGCCCGAACCCCTATCTGCTCATGAATGCCATGTATCTAAAAAAGTCACTTTGGATAAAAGCGTCTGCTAAAATAGTAAACGGTAATGTTAATAGTTCCTGAACATGGTCTTGGTGACTAAAACTAGGTGTATACACCAAGAACAGAAACTTCCGCCTTTACAAGTCATCGAAGGTGGGCAAGAACGTGGCGCTGACGGTGGCGGAGGACAACCAGTTCACCCCCACGCCTCTGAAGAACTTCTCCCCAGAGCAGAGCCTCTTCCTGGCTTCTCTGGTCTGCAACGTCAGGTACAACCACACACACAGGCTTGTTGTTCTACCGCCACGTGAGGGATAATGTCCAGCGAGCTGGTTACTACTGCAAAATAAACCCCTTCAGGGTCATTCAAGACCCCTCCGCGAACATTATCCCGCCTATTACACGACTACTTGCTAAAGAAGTCAATCATTTGACACAGAATATATCAACAAAGAATTATTTTACTGATTTTAAAAATGATTTTAGTTTCTGTGCACCATAATTGCTAGGTTTAGCTATCCTTTCTGGTACTCGGCATGGATAGCTAGGGTAAGATGCTATGCCATGCTGAGTACTATTTAATTGCTAGGACCTAGGAATAAGGGCAGCGGTGGCCTAAAGGATAGAGAAGCGAGTTTGTGACTTGGAAGGTCGCCGGTTCAATCCCTGGACTGGCAGGATAATTCTGGCTGCCCTTAACCCCGTCTGCTCCGGTGGAGCTGCTCAGTGCCCAGCAGGTCAGACTGTGGTTGTACTGGGCAACTTTCCAGGTGTGAATGTGATCCGGGTGTTCCTGCAAAAGAGAGGCTTTCTCTCAGTGAAACTCCCCTGAATAAATAAAGGTTAGAGGAGGGAGGCTATGCAGAATCCAGGTGAGTTCCTGGGTCTCTCTTGGAAGCTGGTGAGCGACTCTGCAGTCCTGACAGCGGCAGGGAGCTCGTTCCACTGCCGCGACGCCAAAAACCGAGAAGAGTTGTGACTTAGCCGAGCGACCTTTTCTGTCCTCTTAGCTGGCAGCTGAGGTAGTTATTTAGTTGACCTCGTGGTACTCGTGTTACTATTACTATCTTCGGTTGTTGCTGTGTTTGTACTCAGTTACACCGGTCAGAGGATTCTGACGTGGGACGTGCCCGATGGAACCAGTACAAGAACCAACACGCATCATGCTGAGGAAGCGCCGGGCGACACACTTACTGGTAGCTCCAAAATAAGAGCTTTATTAGATTTGGGCCGATGTTCAGCCTTTCCTGGGTTTGAACTTTGAGGCTGTAACTAATGTGGTTCCTCGTCTACAGGCACGCTGGGCGGTTCCACGTCTTCCCCTTACAAGGAAGTGGATGACTTTGTGCTGACTGTGATCCAGAAGGCTGGCATACAGGGCTGTAGGTCTTTCATGGGACAGTTCATACCATTCACTTTGACTCTTAAAGCTGCATTCTGGTACTTTTTTTAAGTAGGTGAATTCAGAGAGGACAGATACAATGGATGGGTTGATTTACATTTACATTAACGTTTTGCATTTAGGGCATTTATAAGTTTCACAACAAGTTTCTAGGTGCACCATAATTGCTGGGTTTATCTCTCCTTTCTGGTATACAGCATATATGTCTAGGGTAAGATGCTAAATGCAAAGTACTATTTCATTGCCAAGATGTACAAACATACAATAACTGCAGGGGGGGGGCTAGGTAGGTAGGTAGGTAGGTATGTAGAGGAGGGAGGCTTTGCAGAGTCCAGGTGAACTCTAAACAAACGAGTCTCTTGTGGAAGCTGGCAGGATTGTGGTAACATGAGGTGCATGCGACTGTTTCCTGGCCAGGCATCAGACGGTGGAGCTACTTCGTTGGGGAGCAGCTGCTGGTTTACGACATCCTGAAGTATCGCTGGTGTGAGAACGTCGGCCGCTTCCACAAGAGCAATAACATCATGTAAGTAAGCATCTCCTTGTTACCATGGAAGCATGGCTGGAACCAGACGGAGGACATTTCTGGTGTTTTTCTTCTCTCCCATTGCCATTGGTTACATTAGGTTATGGATTAAGGACCGTTTAAAGTTATAGTCAGCGATTCCCCTCTCCCTCCACTGTGCACAAGCCCCAACGTCCCCTGCTGCCGATCGGCTGGCATGGCTCGGTCCGAGCCACTTACTTTGTTTCCCATGTACAGAGCCTGGGCTGTGTTTAAACACCGGATCAGTTTTTGTGGTGTGGTTTAGGTGTTGGGCTAGAGAGGGTTAAGCTCAGGTAATAGATTAAGTCTTCATTTAGGGTCGTTCAGGTCATGTTCACTTTAGGTATTAGCCTAGAGTTGGGGTTTGGTGTGCTTAAGGTCAGCATATGGATCTGGATGAAGGCAATGCATCATGGGAATAAAAAACATCCGAGACATCCATCTAGAATCCAAACATCTGCTGTTTCAATGACGCCCCATGTACCTCCTCGTGCTTCTCCAGGATTCTGGTGGATCTGAAGGAGGAGATCTGGTATCAGAAGTGCCACGACCCTGCATGCCGGACCTTCAGATCATCCAGTAAAGCACAGCATTCTCATTTGTTCATGTACACCTTGTAGATTAGACCGGTGGTTCTCAACTGGGTCGCGAGGCATTCGGAGCGGGTCGCAGAGCGTACGCCAAACCTTAATCTGTAGAAAGAAGCCCATGAATTAACTCATGTCTCAATGTTAATTCATGATTCAGTGGCTTACGATTTAATTGAGTTAAGCCCCAATTGTTGCAGCTTTTTGTTGGCTCCATGTTTATAACAGTACATGAAGGCATTGTTGACTACTGCAATATGGTAAATACATTTTTTATGTTTGGGTCGTGACTTAATGACACGTGTGGGTCCTGAGGCGAGACCAGTTGAGGACCACTGGTCTAATGGCACATGTGGGTCCTGAGGCGAGACCAGTTGAGAACCACTGGTCTAATGACACATGTGGGTCCTGAGGCGAGACCAGTTGAGAACCACCTAATTTCCCTTCTGGGATGAGTGTTCATTATATTCATCTTATGTAATTGTATGAAAAAGGTTAACGACAATACATAATGCCGTGTAATATAATATAATGCACTGTCCTGAAAGCAACATCTGTCCTGTTGCAGGTTACCCTCTACCAAAAGAGATCTGTGTCAGCTACCTCATGAAAATGGTGAGCTTGGCTCAACGCCATCGCTTGACAGGGCAGCCATTTTGTTTCAGCAATTTAGCTAGACAAATAAAAAGGTCCTCATCATGCTAAATTCGATATTGTACACCAATTTACCAATCGGGGGTTATCAGACGTGATCATTGTTTTCCCCGCCAGGACGAGGAGGAGGAGGAGGAGGAGGAGAGGTACATAATGGATGCCGCTGGTAACATAGGGTTGAGAGAAGCTCCAGGGACCGCCCCAGACACCGCTGCTCCTCAGCCCGATACGGTGCTCGCCGACTGGGCGGATGAAGCGGACGACCGGGCTTATGTGGAGGCCCTGGAAGACTTTGAGAAAAGCACCGAGTTTTCGGAGGCCGCCTCCGAATCCGACCGGGCTCTGCTTGAACTCATGACAGATTTTGAATCGCAAAAAGATTTGAATTGAGAAAAAGTTGTATTGCTGTTGATGAATGTATTGCACGTTTTTTTTACTTTACCTTAATCCATGGAGTACTTATAAGTTATAATTCTATAAATAAAGTAGGGTTTTGTTGTAACTAAATTGTTTATTGAATATTTTAATAAATACATGTAGAGTAATATACAAATGTGTAACCTTATCTAAATTAGAAAGAAGCATGTGAGTGTTTGGTGAAGTTGTCTGAGTTCAAGATGCTTATAACACAAACTGTTGTCTTGTCTCTTGTGTAAGTCAAGTGTTAAAGCATCAATTCCAAAATGGGTGCATAGTCCGTCAGAAAGACATCTTCCATACAAATGTATTTTATATTTTATATTTAGTCCAATGCAGTTTTTTTTAATACAAATGACTCGATGACTAAATAGTAGGAGTAGGAGTCAAGCTTCACATCAACATTTTCTTAAGAAAAGGCTTTTTAATGACGCACAGGAAACAGCAACTCTAGCCAATAGACATTTTTTATTCAATGGAAAAAAGACCATTATGACTAACAGCATGGGTCTAGTGGTTTTATTGATCTCAGTAAATATTGATATTTGATTTGAAGAAAAAAAACAGTGGGCTAGGGCTGAAATGAATACTCCAAAATATTTGGATATAATATGGATGCCCATTAGACTATTATGTTACATGTAACCCTTTAGTTTGATTGAGATTCATGGCTCTCCTATAGCCTGACCTTAAAGGGGAACCGTCACGCTGGGCCACTTCCTACGACCCGAGAGTAACGCTTCAGCAATGCTTGTTGGCAACGAATGACGTCAATCATCAACTATTCTGTGATGTTTTTGTGGAAACAGACGGGCGTGCGAAGTGGCAGTCTTATGTACCGCAAAATAGCCGAGTGAGGCGGTTCCCCTCTAATGACCACCACCTCTGGGAATGCAGGGAACAGCGATAGTACTAAATGAAAACACGTAGTCATGACACCCCTGACATACTCGTTTTACACCACATATATTATTTACAAGTCTGATGACATTAAATATCAACTCAAAATATTAAATATAAATAGCCACCGTTTGACCACTGTTTGTTGAAAATAAAAAAGTTCATTGCAACTTCCTGGTTGTTGACAAAGATTGTAATTCTGTCCCGTAAAGGAGAGGCAGGACAGTTCCTGGACGCGCAACAGTTAAGGCACAGATGTGGCACAATTCAATTAAAATTCACGTCGTACAGTATTAATAAAAGGCCGGAAATGTGTGACTTTTCTTTTTAGTTGACCTATTAACTGCTCTGCTGCAATATGTTAAATATAGGATTCTCTTTGCCAGATTATCCAGTTAATTGGAAATGGATCGACAACCATAAATACGCGAGAGACCTTCCATTTAAATTCTGTTTGGCTCGGGCAACAGGTTGTAAAGGATTGTCACTGTGGCGCCGGGGGGGGGGGGGGGGGGGGGGCCTTACAAGTTGATGCTGGCGTAGAGCACGTCGATCTTTTCTCTGAAGTGACGGCGGAGCTCGTAGCGCTTGGCCTTCAGGGTGGGGGTCAGCAGGCCGTTCTGGACCGTGAACATCTCCGGGTGCAGCGCAATGTCCCTCACCTGCACAGAGCGCGTGGTCACATGACCCGTGGGTAGACGGCGTCTGACGTGCCTAACGTGAGCGTCGTATTCGTTTCTTACCTGCTCGAAGGACTTCAGCCCTCCCTCCTTCCCCAGCCTCACCATGTCATCCAGGATGGCTTGCTTGACGTCCTAAAACGGTGGAAATGTTAGAATCCACAGTGAAGTCCAGCCAGCTCTCTGTGGAGGATGATGAGAGGGAGAGAAACGAACCTGGTTCTGGCAGAGTAGTGTGTAGGAGCCTTCCAGGCCTCTCTGTTTGGCCCAACCTGGTAGAAACTCTGGGTCTGGTACCACTATGGCCACCAGGCATGCCTGAACACACCACACAGGATTCAAAGGAACAGTCACCCCTCCCACTTTATATATGCCCCTCCCACGGTATATATGCCCCTCCCACTTTTATATATGCCCCTCCCACTTTTATATATGCCCCTCACACTGTGTATATGCCCCTCCCACTTTTATATATGCCCCTCCCACTGTATATATGCCCCTCCCACGGTATATATGCCCCTCACGCTTTCTGTATGCCCCTCCCACTTTATACATGCCCCTCCCATTTGATATATGCCCCTCCCACTTTTGTATATGCCCCTCACACTTTCTATATGCCCCTCCCACTTGATATATGCCCCTCCCACTTTCTATATACCCCTCCCACTTTCTATATGCCCCTCCCACTTGATATATGCCCCTCCCACTTGATACATGCCCCTCCCATTTGATATATGCCCCTCCCACTTTTGTATATGCCCCTCCCACTTGATATATGCCCCTCCCACTTTTTATATGCCCCTCCCACTTGATATATGCCCCTCCCACTTGATATATGCCCCTCCCACTTTCTATATGCCCCTCCCACTTTCTATATGCCCCTCCCACTTTCTATATGCCCCTCCCACTTGATATATACCCCTCACACTTGATATATGCCCCTCCCACTTGATATATGCCCCTCCCACTTGATATATGGTCCTCCCACTTTCTATATTCCGCTTTCTATATGCCCCTCCCACTTTCGATATGCCACTCCCACTTTCTATATGCCCCTCCCATTTTTTATATGCCCCTCCCACTTGATATATGCCCCTCCCACTTTCTTCTCACATGTTCTATATAACCATATCTCATAGATACAGTATCTGTGGTATGAGCTTCCTGTTGAAGCATCGTCCGGGTAAATGCTGCGGTAAGACCCACCTGTAAGCTATCTCCATGCACAAAGATCTGGGCCACAGGGTCAGAGCGGTTGTAGATGTTTTCTATCTTCTCGGGGGCGATGTATTCCCCCTGGGCGAGCTTGAAGAGGTTCTTCTTCCGGTCAATGAGCTTCAAGGTACCATTCTGTGAACACCGAAGACGCATTTCACATTTCACATTTCACTTGTTTCATTCCCCCCCCCCCCCCCCCCCCCCCAGTGAAACAAGTGTAGTGGTGTAGTAAAGGCTTTGTAAAGTGTTTAGCTCGGACGGAGCCGTCGGCATGGTAACGCTCGCCGCGTGTCGGTTGGTGTGTGTTACGGCGTCCGCTCACCGGCAGCCACTTCCCGATGTCCCCCATGTGGAGCCACCCGTCCTCGTCAAGAGCTTCTGCTGTCTTCTCAGGGTCCCTCAGGTACCCTCTGAATACGTTTGGTCCTTTAACACACACCTAGGACAGAGAAGGACAGCTCAACACACACACCTAGGACAGAGAAGGACAGCTCAACACACACCTAGGACAGAGAAGGACAGCTCAACACACACCTAGGACAGAGAAGGACAGCTTAACACACACACCTAGGACAGAGAAGGACAGCTCAACACACACACCTAGGACAGAGAAGGACAGCTCAACACACACACCTAGGACAGAGAAGGACAGCTTAACACACACACCTAGGACAGAGAAGGACAGCTCAACACACACCTAGGACAGAGAAGGACAGCTTAACACACACCTAGGACAGAGAAGGACAGCTTAACACACACCTAGGACAGAGAAGGACAGCTCAACACACACCTAGGACAGAGAAGGACAGCTTAACACACACCTAGGACAGAGAAGGACAGCTCAACATACACCTAGGACAGAGAAGGACAGCTCAACACACACCTAGGACAGAGAAGGACAGCTCAACACACACCTAGGACAGAGAAGGACAGCTTAACACACACCTAGGACAGAAGGACAGCTCAACACACACCTAGGACAGAGAAGGACAGCTCAACACACACCTAGGACAGAGAAGGACAGCTCAACACACACCTAGGACAGAGAAGGACAGCTCAACACACACCTAGGACAGAGAAGGACAGCTTAACACACACCTAGGACAGAGAAGGACAGCTCAACACACACCTAGGACAGAGAAGGACAGCTCAACACACACCTAGGACAGAGAAGGACAGCTTAACACACACCTAGGACAGAGAAGGACAGCTCAACACACACCTAGGACAGAGAAGGACAGCTCAACACACACCTAGGACAGAGAAGGACAGCTCAACACACACCTAGGACAGAGAAGGACAGCTCAACACACACCTAGGACAGAGAAGGACAGCTCAACACACACCTAGGACAGAGAAGGACAGCTCAACACACACACCTAGGACAGAGAAGGACAGCTCAACACACACCTAGGACAGAGAAGGACAGCTCAACACACACCTAGGACAGAGAAGGACAGCTCAACACACACCTAGGACAGAGAAGGACAGCTCAACACACACCTAGGACAGAGAAGGACAGCTCAACACACACCTAGGACAGAGAAGGACAGCTCAACACACACCTAGGACAGAAGGACAGCTCAACACACACCTAGGACAGAGAAGGACAGCTCAGGCTGCAGATGCTATGTGTTTGTACTGTTGGGACTAATCACTCAAAAGGGTGAAATTATTGTTATTGTTAAGTGCCAATAATAAGACTGACATCATCATAACCATCGGTTAATCATTTAACCGATCCTAGGAGCTAGTTGCTAGGAGCAGTGAGGTGCAACTGGTTAACTAGTCTTGGTTATGGGCAGCAGGAGTGATAACTAGTCTTGGTTATGGGCAGCAGGAGTGATAACTAATCTTGTTATGGGCAGCAGGAGTGATAACTAGTCTTGGTTATGGGCAGCAGGAGTGATAACTAGTCTTGGTTATGGGCAGCAGCAGTGTTAACTAGTCTTGGTTATGGACAGCAGGAGTGATAACTAGTCTTGGTTATGGGCAGCAGGAGTGATAACTAGTCTTGGTTATGGGCAGCAGGAGTGATAACTAGTCTTGGTTATGGACAGCAGGAGTGTTAACTAGTCTTGGTTATGGGCAGCAGGAGTGTTAACTAGTCTTGGTTATGGGCAGCAGGAGTGATAACTAATCTTGGTTATGGGCAGCAGGAGTGTTAACTAGTCTTGGTTATGGGCAGCAGGAGTGATAACTAGTCTTGGTTATGGGCAGTAGGAGTGATAACTAGTCTTGGTTATGGGCAGCAGGAGTGATAACTAGTCTTGGTTATGGACAGCAGGAGTGATACCTAGTCTTGGTTATGGACAGCAGGAGTGATAACTAGTCTTGGTTATGGGCAGCAGGAGTGATAACTAGTCTTGGTTATGGGCAGCAGGAGTGATAACTAGTATTGGTTATGGACAGCAGGAGTGATAACTAGTCTTGGTTATGGGCAGCAGGAGTGATAACTAGTCTTGGTTATGGGCAGCAGGAGTGTTAACTAGTCTTGGTTATGGGCAGCAGGAGTGATAACTAATCTTGGTTATGGGCAGCAGGAGTGTTAACTTGTCTTGGTTATGGGCAGCAGGAGTGATAACTAGTCTTGGTTATGGGCAGCAGGAGTGATACCTAGTCTTGGTTATGGGCAGCAGGAGTGATAACTAGTCTTGGTTATGGGCAGCAGGAGTGTTAACTAGTCTTGGTTATGAGCAGCAGGAGTGATAACTAGTCTTGGTTATGGGCAGCAGGAGTGATAACTAGTCTTGGTTATGGGCAGCAGGAGTGATAACTAGTATTGGTTATGGGCAGCAGGAGTGATAACTAGTATTGGTTATGGGCAGCAGGAGTGTTAACTAGTCTTGGTTATGGGCAGCAGGAGTGATAACTAGTCCCTCTGGGTTCCTACCTCTCCCTCGCCGTCGGCCGCGCGGTAGTTCATCTCAGGAACGTCCACCAGCTTGATGAGGTTGCATGGGAGAGGGGGCCCCACGTGACCTGGAAGGACCGGGGCTCTCGTCAAACATTCAAGGTCTTAGAAACAGGAAAGCAGAGTCCTTCCCGTCCGACAGCACGAGCCAACGGATACAAAACCCACGCCTGCTGAACGTATTGTGATATCGTGTGTGTGTGTTGTGATATTGTGTGTGTTGTGATATCGTGTGTGTGTGTGTGTTGTGATATCGTGTGTGTGTGTGTGTTGTGATATCGTGTGTGTGTTGTGATATCATGTATGTTGTGATATTGTGTGTGTGTTGTGATATCGTGTATGTGTTGTGATATCGTGTGTGTGGTGTGATATTTTGTGTGGTGTGATATCGTGTGTGTGTGTTGTGATATCGTGTGTGTGTGTGTTGTGCTATTGTGTGTGTGTTGTGATATCGTGTGTGTGTTGTGATATCGTGTGTGTGTTGTGATATCGTGTGTGTGTTGTGCTATTGTGTGTGTGTTGTGATATCGTGTGTGTGTTGTGATATCGTGTGTGTTGTGATATTGTGTGTTGTGATATCGTGTGTTGTGACATCATGTGTGTGTTGCGATATCGTGTGTGTGTGTGTGTTGCGATATCGTGTGTGTTGTGATATTGTGTGTGTTGCGATATCGTGTGTGCGTGTTGCGATATCGTGTGTGTGTGTTGTGATATCGTGTGTGTGTGTTGCGATATCGTGTGTGTGTGTGTGTGTGTTGTGATATCGTGTGTGTGTTGCGATATCGTGTGTGTGTGTTGTGATATCGTGTGTGTGTGTTGTGATATCGTGTGTGTGTGTTGCGATATCGTGTGTGTGTGTGTGTTGTGATATCGTGTGTGTTCTGATATCGTGTATGTTGTGATATTGTGTGTGTTGTGATATTGTGTGTGTGTGTTGTGATATTGTGTGTGTTGTGATATTGTGTGTGTGTTGCGATATCGTGTGTGTGTTGTGATATCGTGTGTGTGTGTGTTGTGATATCGTGTGTGTTGTGATATCGTGTGTGTGTTGTGATATCGTGTGTGTGTTGCGATATCGTGTGTTACTGATGACACCTTGAGCTTGGCTTACCTGCTGAGAAGTCCCCAGGTACCGTCATGGAGCAACCGGCGGTACATTCAGTCTGGCCATAGCCTTCATAAAACTGCAAGATACAGGAATATTAGTACTGCAACTGTGATGATTTTCATTGGCAATTATTTTCGCAGATTAATGAATTGTGTCGTCTATAAAATAGATGTATGTTCATTTTAATATAATCTGAAACATAGAAAAGTAACAGAATATGTGTATTATTGACATGGTGTCAGCAGCATGTATTTAATACGTCCAGTATGTACCTGAGGGGTGTGTTGATATGTCTATGTACATATGTCTATGTATATATGTTTATGTATATATGTCTATGTATATATGTTTATGTATATATGTTTATGTATATATGTTTATGTATATATGTCTATGTATAAATGTATATATGTCTATGGGTATGTGTCTATGGGTATATGTGTATGGGTATGTGTGTATGGGTGTGTGTCTATGGGTATATGTGTATATACCATGAAACCATGTTGAATAATGAAGCCATGATGTTCACTCTGTTCACTGTTATTGAAGCTATGTTGATCACTCTTATGCTATTGAAGTTGAATCGCCTTTGTCTTTAATGTTCTATAGTAACCATGTCAAATCTTATGTTACTGAAACTTGATTGTCTTCCTCAATTGTAAGTCGCTTTGGATAAAAGCGTCTGCTAAATGTAATGTAATGTGTATGGGTATGTGTGTATGTGCGTGTGTCTATGGGTATATGGCTATGGGTATATGGCTATGGGTATATGTGTATGGGTATATGTCTATGGGTATGTGTGTATGGGTATATGTCTATGGGTATGTGTGTATGGGTATATGTCTATGGGTATGTGTGTATGGGTATATGTCTATGGGTATATGTGTATGGGTATGTGTGTATGGGTGTGTGTCTATGGGTATATGTCTATGGGTATGTGTGTATGGGTATATGTCTATGGGTATATGTGTATGGGTATGTGTGTATGGGTGTGTGTCTATGGGTATATGTCTATGGGTATATGGCTATGGGTATATGGCTATGGGTATATGTGTATGGGTATATGTCTATGGGTATGTGTGTATGGGTATATGTCTATGGGTATGTGTGTATGGGTATATGTCTATGGGTATATGTGTATGGGTATGTGTGTATGGGTGTGTGTCTATGGGTGTGTCTAGACAGTACAGGAAGTGACCTGGCAGCTCAGAGCGGTGCGGAGGAATGACAGCACCACCGGGGAGACCGGGGCAGCCCCAGTTATCATCAGCCTCACCCGCCCACCAAGCCCGCTCTGGAGGTAGAAACAAACGCACATAGACATGATTATGTCAGGGATAATGTACAGCCAGCCGCCCATTATGTAAGGATAATGTACAGCCAGCCGCCCATTATGTCAGGGATATCGTACAGCAGGTCATTATGTAAGGATAACGTACAGCAGGTAATTATGTAAGGGATAATGTACAGCAGGTCATTATGTAAGGATAACGTACAGCAGGTCATTTTGTAAGGATAATGTACAGCAGGTCATTATGTAAGGATAATGTACAGCAGGTCATTATGTAAGGGTGACGTACAGCAGGTCATTATGTAATGATAATGTACAGCAGGTCATTATGTAAGGGATAATGTATAGCAGGTCATTACGTCAGGATAATGTACAGCAGGTCATTATGTAAGGATAATGTACAGCAGGTCATTATGTAAGGGATAATGTACAGCAGGTCATTATGTAAGGATAACGTACAGCAGGTCATTATGTAAGGGATAATGTACAGCAGGTCATTATGTAAGGATAACGTACAGCAGGTCATTATGTAAGGATAATGTACAGCAGGTCATTATGTAAGGGATAATGTACAGCAGGTCATTATGTAAGGATAACGTACAGCAGGTCATTATGTAAGGATAACGTACAGCAGGTCATTATGTAAGGGATAATGTACAGCAGGTCATTATGTAAGGATAACGTACAGCAGGTCATTATGTAAGGATAACGTACAGCAGGTCATTATGTAAGGATAACGTGCAGCAGGTCATTTTGTAAGGATAATGTACAGCAGGTCATTATGTAAGGATAACGTACAGCAGGTCATTATGTAAGGATAACGTACAGCAGGTCATTATGTAAGGATAACGTACAGCAGGTCATTATGTAAGGATAACGTACAGCAGGTCATTATGTAAGGATAATGTACAGCAGGTCATTATGTAAGAGATAATGTACAGCAGGTCATTATGTAAGAGATAATGTACAGCAGGTCATTATGTAAGGATAATGTACAGCAGGTCATTATGTAAGGATAATGTACAGCAGGTCATTATGTAAGGATAACGTACAGCAGGTCATTATGTAAGGATAATGTACAGCAGGTCATTATGTAAGGATAACGTACAGCAGGTCATTATGTAAGGATAATGTACAGCAGGTCATTATGTAAGGATAACGTACAGCAGGTCATTATGTAAGGATAATGTACAGCAGGTCATTATGTAAGAGATAATGTACAGCAGGTCATTATGTAAGGATAACGTACAGCAGCTCATTATGTAAGGATAACGTACAGCAGGTCATTATGTAAGGATAATGTACAGCAGGTCATTATGTAAGGATAATGTACAGCGGGTCATTATGTAAGGGATAATGTACAGCAGGTCATTATGTAAGGATAACGTACAGCAGGTCATTATGTAAGGATAATGTACAGCGGGTCATTATGTAAGGGATAATGTACAGCAGGTCATTATGTAAGGATAATGTACAGCGGGTCATTATGTAAGGGATAATGTACAGCAGGTCATTATGTAACGATAAAGTACAGCAGGTCATTATGTAAGGATATCGTACAGCAGCTCATTATGTAAGGATAACGTACAGCAGCTCATTATGTAAGGGATAATGTACAGCAGGTCATTATGTAAGGGATAATGTACAGCAGGTCATTATGTAAGGATAATGTACAGCAGGTCATTATGTAAGGATAACGTACAGCAGCTCATTATGTAAGGATAATGTACAGCAGGTCATTATGTAAGAGATAATGTACAGCAGGTCATTATGTAAGGATAACGTACAGCAGCTCATTATGTAAGGATAACGTACAGCAGCTCATTATGTAAGGGATAATGTACAGCAGGTCATTATGTAAGGATAATGTACAGCAGGTCGTTATGTAAGGATAATGTACAGCAGGTCGTTATGTAAGGATAATGTACAGCAGGTCATTATGTAAGGATAATGTACAGCAGGTCATTATGTAAGGATAATGTACAGCAGCTCATTATGTAAGGATAATGTACAGGAAATAGCGTCCATAGCAGCGGTCTGCTGTTCAGGCCGTGTTATGCCGTCATTGACCAATCGGAATCGAGTATTCACCAAAGCCGTGCAATAAGTAAAGTGCCTAACGGTGGGGGGTGGGGTCCCGGTATCCGGCGCGGCGTCTCACCTGGATCTTTTTGAAGATGAGTCTGTCCCACATGCTGTCCTTCCTGACCACGCCACTTTTAAACTCCGCCATCTTCCTCCTGGACGCAAAGTCCAGCAGCCATCTTTTCAACGGAGACCTGGCCATGCCAAATATCTGTGGACACGTCACGTAAACATTAAACACATTTTTAAATGTTATGTCTGCAAATTGAGAGCGACTGAAAGACCACAGTCGAATTCCTTGCGTGTGAAAACAGGGCATTTGATGAGGTATGAGGTAAATGGTTAATTATAATCTGATCACACTTTTAAGATGTCGGTATATGATACAATAGTGATGTAAGATCATGACGACATTGTAGGACATTTAGGACCACCGCCATTCGCCGTCAACACAACTAGATAAAAATACAAATCCACACTTGGCGTTCCTCTGACCTTATCGAACATGCGGTTGAGCAGACGTGGGACGACCGGGAAGACGGTTGGTTTCAGCGTCTTCATATCGTCCATCAGCAGACGAATGTCTCCCTGGAAGAAGCCGATGCGGCCTCCGTGGATGAGGACGACACCCTGGTTCACAAGGCAAGACGTGTGACACACCGGCGTAGCGCCACGCAGCGCCACTAGAGGGGGCTGGTGTGTAAAGAAAAATCCCCAACCCCAACTCACAGCAAATACAACGTTTTAGCGTTCCAGTCCACGTTTGAATGTCCTTTAGTCGTAAACAAATTGCAATACAGTAAATATATATTTTTTGCAACAAAATGATATTAAAGGCAAAACGAACACGGATGTATGTCAATCATTGAATTAATTAAAATTAATTCATGGGTGATTACTCATAAACAGTGACATAACTGTGGTTAACAGTACAACTGCTCGTTAAACGCCAGCGCCGAAGGTTTAGTGTGTGTTATGATATACTATTACATATGATAAGTTGAAGGACTAATGGGTCGACTATCCCAACTGCTAGAGCAAGGGTTCCCCCCCCCCCCCCCTACCTA